>WTSP01004409.1:0-62619 GCA_025331215.1 Actenoides lindsayi | reverse complement strand
GGAAAGGAAAGGAAAGGAAAGGAAAGGAAAGGAAAGGAAAGGAAAGGAAAGGAAAGGAAAGGAAAGGAAAGGAACCTTAATCAGTGGCTCTTGCTGCTAGCATGCAGCAGAGACAAGACGCGTTCCTTGCATAGGGCTGTAATGAGGTTGAAATATCTAATAGTGGCAGCAGTGCTTCTTCCACAACTAATGATAAATTTTGAAGGTGTGGCAGCTCTACCTTTTTGTCAATGACTGCGAGGGTTGTTTTTTTCCACCTTTGCAAACCTAACATTACTTTTTATAGACACAGTTGCTGACTCAGCACAGTAGCTAAGCATTAGCATCTGGCATGGAGGCGCTGGGAACAAGAAGATGCACCCATTTGGTCTGTTTATTTTGAACACTTCCTCATTATTGTTGTTTTTGTGGGTTCAAGTACTGTAGGCCTGTCAGGAGATAAAGAGGCCTTTCCTGGCTGCTGAAGCCAGTCTCCAACATCTGCTCTGTCCAGAGGGAAGGAAAGCTATGTTAAAGGAAGAAAAAAAAGCCACCACAATTGTTAGCTATTTGCTGGTATGTTTAGGCAATGAGATCAGAGTGGTCAAGCTGAAGAAAAGCTTGCTCAGTTCTGATTAAGAGAACCAAAAAGTTTCTGGCAGATAGGTTTTCATCTTACAGTAAATCAAAGGACTCTCTCATGAACAAAGCCCTTTTCATATTTTACAAACCATAAAACACTCCAGTGGGTGTTTACTTGTAAATGACAAAAGGAACGACATGCAGATTTTGCAGTACATTGGAAAACACTAGTCAGAAGTAAGTTTATATTTAAAAGCAGTTATTGTAAACTCGATTGTATAACATGCTGATCTTTAACAGCAAACATCTGCTTATTTCTCTCAGACATTTATTTTCCCACTTTTCTTCTAACAAAATGTTTTGAATACTGGGTAACGAAAGCATCTCCATGCTGTGTTCAGTCTGTAAGAACATAAAGTCAATGTGTGAGCATTTTCCAGGGACATCTCATGAAAGTTCATGTGGTTTTACTACCAACAATCTACCCCAGTGCTGAGAGGTATGTCTGCCACACAGCACAGGTAAACAGAGCTTAATTTTCATGTCACTGCTTCAAAAGCTAGTCTTTAAACCATTCCAAGTTGCCTGTAACCTTTGGAGTATTATCTATGATGGAAAATGATGAAAAACATTTACTTCCAGACCTGATTCTCTAACACTGAAAATCAACAGCACACATTGATTGCAGGCAAAAGTCACCAGCCAGGACGTGCAAAGGAAGGACATTGTCACCAGGTTGCATATCTGAAGATCAAAGGTTTAAATGTCTATATTGGCAAATGCTCTTGTCACCTCTTATGATGTTGATGGCAGGTTCAAAACTCTAATTAATCTGACAGGCCCCACTGAAACCTGGAAAACAGAGCAAGGAACAAGTAGGGCTTTTCCTTCCCATAAGCAGGTCAAGAACCTGGAGCTATCTATCTGGAGGGTGTAACTGTGGTGTCTTTACATTAAAAACAAACAAACAAATAAACATAAACAAACTTTAGAGAAATTGCCCTCTTCAAATAGTACTCAGAATCACAGGATCACTATGGTTGGAAAAGACCTTTAAGATCATCAAGTCCAACAGTTACCTAACTCTACCAGGGCCACTTCTCCACCATTTCCTTTAGCACATATCTAGACAGCTTTTAAATACATCCAGAGATGGTGATTCCACCACTTCCCTGGGCAGCTTGTTCCAGTCTTTGATAGCCCTTTCAGTAAAGAAGTTTTTCCTAATGTCCAACCTAAACCTCCCCTGGCATAACTTGATGCTACTTCCTCTTGTTCTGTCAGTTGTGACTTGTGAGAAGAGACCAATGCCCACTTCTCTACAGCCTCCTTTCAAGGTGTTTTAGAGAGCGAGAAGGTCTCCCTTCAGCCTTCTTTTCTCCAGGCTAAACAACCACAGCTCCCTCAGCCACTCCTCATAAGACTTACTCTGAAGACCCTTTACCACCTTCGTTGCCCTTCTCTGGACCTGCTCCAGCACCTCGATGTCTTTCTTATACTGTGGCACCCAAAACTGAACACAGTACTCAAGCTGTGGCCTCACCAGTGCTGAGTATAGTGGGATAATCACTTCTCTAGTCCTGCTGGCCACACTATTCCTGATACAAGCCAGGATACAATTGGCCTTCTTGGCCACCTAGGCACACTGCTGCCTCCTGTTCAGCTGGTTGTCAATCAACATTCCCAGGTCCCTTTCTGCTGAGCAGCTTTCCAGACACTCCTCCCCAAGCCTGTAGCATTGCCTGGGCTTGCTGTGGCCCAAGTGCAGGACCCAGCCTTGTTGAAGCCCATATGACTGGCCTTAGCTCATTGATCCAGCCTGTCCAGGTCCCTCTGAAGAAGCTTCCTATGCTCAAGCAGATCAACATTCCCACCAAACTTGGTGTCATCTGCAAACTTACTGCGTGTGTTCTCAACCTCCTTGTCAAGGTCACTGATAAGGATATTAAACAGGAGTGGCCACAGCACTGAGCCCTGAGGAACACCACTCGTGACCAGTCACCAACTGAATTTATTTCCATTCACCACCATTCTCTGGGCCCGGGCATCCAGCCAGTGTTTGACCCAGCAGAGCACACACATATACAGGCCTAGGGCAGACAGTTTTTTCATAAGGATGCTGTGGGGAACAGTGTCAAAGGCTTTGCTGAAGTCCAGGCAAACAACATCCACAGCCTTTCTCTCATCCACCAAGTGGATCACTTTGTCACAGAAGGAGATGAGGTTTGTTAAGCAGGATCTGCCCTTCATGAACCCGTGCTGACTGGGCCTGATTGTCTGATTGTCCTGTAAATGATGTGTTATGGCACTCCAGACGATTTGTTCCATGACCTTCCCTGGCACTGAGGTAAGACTGATAGGTCTATAGTTCCCTGAACCCCCCTTTTGGGCCTTCTTGTAGATGGGCATCACATTTGCTAATCTCCAGTCTGTTAGGACCTCCCCAGTTAGCCAGGACTGCTGGGGAGTGGCTTGGTGAGCATATCCACCAGCTCCTTCAGTACTCTTGTGTGTAACACATCTGGTCCCGTAGACTTGTGTATGTCTAGGTGGTGCAGCAGGTCACTAACCGTTTCCTCTTGTTTTTTTTCCCATTTGATCCCTTTACCAACCATTCCTGATCTCAGCAGGATGTATTCAGACTATGTTAGGACTAAGATACTGTGTTGTTCAGAAGAGAAACTGCAGCTGCTCTTCAGCAGCTGTGGGAGCTGGGAATATAAGAAAAGCAACATATTTGGTCCCTGAGGTAGGAGGAGGTCCTTTGTGTTACTCAACAGCAACTTGAATGGCCAGGGAAGGTCATTCCATCTGCCAGCTGCAGGAATGGCTGCAGGCAGGGCTTTCCACAGCTCAGTGCCCTGGGCCAGGTTGGTTTGGGCACTGCACTGAAAATAAGAAAACAGTGTCATCCCTACTGACTTATCCCTGGGGGAGAAGACAAGGAACAAGTGTGACTGTAGTCAATAGATGGTAGGACTCATCTCACTTGATGTTAGGCAGCAAGTTAAATTTATTCTGGCTGCCTTACGCTTCCTCTCTCACCATCAGAGCCCACTGCTGTAAGAACTGTTCTGTATGTTTGTTTTTTTAGGATGTGAAGAATCATGCTGTGGAAATGCCTGTTTCTCTCCTTTAGTTAGAGATAGCGTCTAGAAGTCTGTCTCAGCGACAAACATCTACACTAGGCAAATGAGATCCTTCTGAAACAAATGGTCAGGAAGAGCAAGCTCAAAGTGTTTGGGTGACTTGGCTAGGAACCTAACCATAGCCCTCCAGCAGGTATGAATCATGTGGCTGGGGAGGGCTCAAATATTTCTGGGAAACAACATGTTTTGGGTTTCACTTAAAAATAAATAGTAAGAGAGTCATTAAGAAATGCTCTGGTCTGCATCATCAGTGGTGTGTATCATGTCATTCACACTGGCAGTTCCATTTTCTAATGGTGTGTGGTGGGTTGACACAGGCTGGATGCCAGGTGCCCACCAAAGCCGCTGTATCATTCCCCCTCCTCAGCTGGACAGAGGAGAGAAAATATAACTAAAGGCTCATGGATTGAGATAAGGACATGGAGAGATCACTCACCAGTTATCATCACAGGCAGAACAGACTCAACTTGGGGAAATTTATTTAATTTATTACTAATTAAATCGAAGTATGGTAATAAAAATAAAACCAAAATCTTAAAACACCATCCCTCCACCCACCCACCGCTTCTTCCTGGGCTTAACTTTAATCCCAAATTCTCTCCTCCCCCCTGGGGTGCAGGTGGATAGTTAATGGGGACTGACATCAGTTCATCAAATGTTCTCTCTGCTGCTCCTTCCTCATCAAAAGAGAAAGACTCCTCATGCTCTTTCCTTGCTCCAGCATGGGGTCCCTCCCATGGGTGACAGTCCTCCATGAACTTATTCAATGTGAGACCTTCCCATAGGCTGCAGTTCTTCACAACTGCTGCTCCAGTGTGTGTCCTTTTCATGAGGTGTAGTCCTTCAGAAACAGACTGCTCCAGCGTGGATCCTCCACAAGGCCGCAAGTCCTGCCAGGAAACCTACTCCAGCATGGGCTCCTCTCTCCATGGGCCCACAGGTCCTGCCAGGAGTCTGCTCCAGCACGTGCTTCCCACAGGTTTGCAGACTCCTTCAGGCCTCCACCTGCTCTGGCATGGGTCCTCTATGGGCTGCAGGTGGATATCTGCTCCACCGTTAACCTTCATGGGCTGCAGGGGGACAGCCTGATTCACCATGGTCTTCACCACGGGCTGCAGGGGAATCTCTGCTCTAGCACCTCCTCCTCCTCCATCTTCGCTGATCTTGGTGTCTGCAAATTTGTCTCTCACACATATTGTCTCTTCTCTCTCACAGCTTCAGTTGCTGTTGCAGTTTCCCCCACCCTTCTTAAAAATGTTATCACAGAAGGGTGCTACCAGCCATCACTGATAGTCTCAGCCTTGGCCAATGGCAGGTCCATCTTGGAGCCAGCTGGCATTGGCTTTACTGGACACAGGAGAAGCTTCTAGCAGCTTCTCACAGAAGCCATCCCTGCAGAGCCCCTGCTGTCAAAACCTTTCCATACAAACCCAATATATGGAGACACGGAATGGTACAAGTAGTGGAGGAGATGTAAAATTAAGGCAAAGGGACTGATGGAAGGACAGGTCTGGTAGCTGCTGGTGTGCATGCTAGCTGAGGAAGGAGAATACTCTTGGATAGGGCCCTGGAGCAGGGGGCTTCCACTTTGTCCCAGCAGCTGCCTAAATGGCATTTCTCAGCAGTACATTTCACTTAAAAGCAGCTAGGTGAGTAGGATGGTGGACATAAAGCACCCTGCTTGATGGCATTTTCCTGGAGCATTGCACTGTCAAGGGGAGGAAAGAGGAGCTACAGGGTAATGGGAGAAAGATTAAATAAGGAGGGAAAGGACTTTCCTCTTCTCCTACAAGCACTATAGCTGGGAGAGTTTCTCCTCTCATCTTCAAGACAAGGGTCATAGAAAGGCTGATTCCTGCAAGTGCCCTGTTTTGTTTTCACCTGCTCAGACACCAAAATCTCTGGCCTTTGGAAAGTGTGGATTTCTCAGGATGCAGGAAGGCATATTTTGCAAATCTACCTAGGCATTTATTTTCCACTGCCTGTCTGTATACTTAGCTTCATAGCATCTTTAAAAACATGACCCCACAGGAATTAAATCTTTTTTTTTAGGGCTTATTACCTTGCCATTTTGCTAGATGGAATCATTTGATACTAACTCATGTGCCCAGAGCTGTGACAATATTGAAGTTAAGAGGTGAAATACCAAGCTAAGGAGATTCATTTTTATTTCAAAGAAGTCATGCCACTGAAATCTATCATCCAAAACTGGAACTAAGGAAAATTCTAGAAAGGCAGAAAAAGTTCTGCCCTTCTATAGAACACCCTCTTCTCTTTCATGCATAATTTTTTGATCAGAGCTCCTCTTGAAAAAAACATGACAGGTTTCCAGTAGGATAAATGCACCCGATCCTTGAAATTTAGACATAGCCACACACCAGAATCTCAGTTATCGAGGGCTGATGAAGCCCTCACAATCACCCCTGAAGTTCATGTCAGATGAAGGTAAGCAACCTTTTTGAAAATCTTGACCATATTTACCCCCTAAACTTCAGACACAGTTACTGGAAGCCAGTTAACACTAGGTGGAGTCATGGTAAACCAAAATCAAGAAGCAGCATCTGTGGGTGTTATGACAAGATTTTGCTGCATAGTCTGGGAGGACAGTTTTTCACCCCTTAATAGACACGGCCAACTTCTAGAGACAATTGGGCATTTCCTGTAGAAATTGGTGAAGTTAAACGCCTAAACACATATGTGGACCTGGCACAGAAACATATGAAGAATGTCCTTATCTGGGTAAAAATCCTGAGGGTCTCCAATAGGTTATAAAGCATCCTCAGGCTTCTAAGCTGATGCTGTGCACTGCACTGGCCTTTACTCAACCTCCCACCAGGAAACTTTAAGACAAGGGTGTTGCCACCTCTTGCTTAACAAAGAGGACAAATGTCCTTCTGACTGGCAAAATGTGACAAAGTCTGAAGGTATTACAAGCCATAAAAGCAAACCTGAGGAACCTAAGTTAGATACCTTCACTGGAGCAACCTCCGTATGCTGTCTAACATGTTTATTCTTACAACAGCCCTTCTGAAGTTGAAAAACACCTTATTATTGACATTTATGCAGACAAGACAAGGCAAAGGGGCTTCCTGAAATACTGACTCTTGAGGCAACATGTGAAGAGCCTGGTCCCCCTTGGCACCCTCTCTAGTCAGCGACCAGAAGACACTTGAACTAATCCTGGTGTTTGTAAGTACCTGCATCTCTTCATCAGCAATTCTGGGGGTGGACAAGGAACTGCTTGAATTAGCACTAGAAATTTATTGGGTTTCAGCTTCCCCTCTGTTGAATTTAATTCAGGCCAGATTCCATGGCAAATCACTCAGGCAATGTGCAACTAAATTTAGGCAGCACCTTCACTGCTGAGCCATTCTTGCTTTCTAGAGAGAACCTCACCCAGAGCAATATGAATGTAAAGTGACATGGTTCATTAAAGCTGCACTTTTTCTTTGGAGTTAAAACCAGGACATATCTAGAGTTGTTTCTCAAGGAATTCCATTTCTCTTAGCTCTAACTTTGCATCACAGAGAAATCTACCATAGGGCACAGAAGATGCAAACTTAATCTGTACAGGTTTTTCAGATCTATTTTCTATGAGTAATGTCAGCTGTTATTTCTAATGTTTTTTGATGACACTAAACCTGGAGACTTTCCTATTCCCAGCAGAAAAACTCCAATTCTTATCTTCTCAGTTGCAAGTATTTTTTTAAGACTAAATGATAACCAAATGTATATAAACCTTATCCTTGATTGGGTATTCTTAATCTAACAACAGTTCCCACTGATGTCAGTGAAAGTCTGTGTTGATCAGTAAGACTGGACACTACTAAGCAGATGATGTGGTTGGCCTGAAATATAACTCTGATCCTGTCATTCACGTTAGTGTGCTTGTGCCCTTATCTTGCGCAGTCTTAACAGACAGGTATCTGAGTTCATCCAAGGGTATTATTGTAGGTTTAAGATTAAAATATCTACTTTATCTGTGGTGCCCCAGCTGAGACTGGACTGTGTCAAGTGTTGTACGAACGCGTAATCAAAGAATTGAAGTCTGAAGTCCATGGCAGCATGAGCTGAACCTGAAAAAATGTGAAATAGCCTCCTTCTGGATCATGCAGCCCACAGAAAGCACTCTATGGGGAAAACTTTACACCTGGCTCTCATCTTGACATAGCCAACATGCAAATAGGGTACCTAACTAAACTGAAGTTGTCTACACTCATCAATTTAGATGGAGCAAGTAAAACCCTTTTCAGATGAAGGTATGCATGAACCCAACCAACAAAGGTCTTTGTCTCTGCAGACTGACCTGCTTCATGTCATCCTCCATGAGGAAGCAGCTCAGCAGTCTTTTTTTTCTGCTGTATTCTGATGTCTTCTTACATCTGTGCCATACTGGTGCATGATCCTGACTGCTCTCCCTCCTTCCACAACATACAGGATTCATCTGCAGTACTAACATAGTAAGACTACCGTGGCATTAGCACAAGTTATTTGTTGCTACTTGTTATGAAAAATGTCCGATAGCTAAACATAGCTTGAAAGTTTGAAGAACAACTTGTTTGTGAATAGAGAGAAATGTCAATATGTAAACAAAGAATGGGATAAAATATGTGATCACAAAAGTTAATTCTAAAAAAGCTTTTTGCTCTTGCTCAACTTTCTAGGTGACCACCAGATTGAAGAGTACATGTTGTAACATTTAGAAAACACACACTGGGGATGGAGAAGGTTTTCCATTTGTTTGTTCTGTCTGTTAAAATTATACTGTGGTTTCTGAATCATAAATCTTGGAGTAGAGCTGGAGCTATATTAGCTGTACTATATAACCTCCCTCCTGCACATAAATTCCCTTTAATCCATTTGTACCCTATCACAGAGTTAATGTGTCCACCTGCATATTCTCCAGTTGGTAAACACAGAGCAGGTGAAATCAGGAGGAAATTTGAATGAGATCAAAAGATATGTTCAAAAGAAGGGCTTAAGCCATCTGGAATCCCTCAGAGCTGCCAGCCACATGAACAAGACCCGCTGGGATCCTAAGTGGAATTTCTTGCTTCTGGAGCTGGAGGAGGTTCAAATGAATAGTGGGCTAACAGTTGGCATTTGCTTTGTGAGGAGGGTCATTGTTCAGAGAGGTGAGGTCAGGTGCAGAATTCAAGGATGCCCAGATTCAGACCCTGAAATGTTGCTGCTTTTGTTTAGGAAGCTATTCAATACAGGAAAAAAAAAAAAATTAAAAAAATTGAGTACTCCCTGTTTTCTCTTTGTTCCTTAACGTACTTTAACTTGTCCTACATCTTTCTTTAACTGAAGCAGAACAAATCTAGGAAGGCCACAGGAAAATTTCTTTGGCTTTTTGTTTGGAAAGTTTTTATTTAAAAGAAGTAAAATAAACAAAATAAGCCCCAAGCCTTTGATTTCAAAGAAACTGCTCTGGATACATGGTAACTAGAGAAGCTATGGACTGCCCTGCTATGATTGGAATAATGCGTGCAATTCCATGACAGAATGGACAGGATTAGAAACCTAAAGTAAACAAATATGCATCTTTAGTCTTAAAGTCAAAACTGCAATTACCAGGAGCCGTGTACTTCAAACAAACATCCAACAACATTTACGTATCAGGAAGGATCACTGTGCTCCTCTTCTCCTCTCGCCAAGCTTTCAAAACAGGGTTGTCAAAGGGATTCTTAACGCAATGTATTTAACACATTCAAAAATTGCTCCAGCTTTATCATTTAGGTAAACCGAGTATCTCGAACTTTGTCTTGAACACTGCATGCACTTGGTAAGATGCTCTCCAGAGAAACAGGGACACTTCATTGCAGAAGCTACATGTATTTCATGGGGTCATTTTTTGTTTTGGGGAAGGAGCAGGACAGTTCCATAAGTCTTGGGTAGAAGGGGAGTTGGTTGTTCCTGATGGGTTGCCAAGGGATGACAATGGGATTTTCAAGCATGTTTGTCTTTTTATCTAGCTGCTGAGACACCCCAAATCTAAGACAGATCTTCTTAGGCACTTCTATGCTGAATTTTAACTATATCTGAATGGACCTGCATTTGCCCTAAAATTTATCCCTCTCTTGTGCTGCCTGGAAGCAAGACACTTCCCCCTCCCTCCTCCAGATGCATTTCATAGTAATAATCCAAGCTGGTATATGTCTAGATTATGACCAGGAGAGGCACAGCTAGGTCTGTGGCTGTTCATACAGTGTCTACAAGACCTACCACAGTTCTTGGTGATGGTGACACATGGTAAATGGTAAACCAAACACTGTGCTCCAAAAGGCAACACAGAGCACAGAGGCAACATGACAGTGTAGACGTGCAGAACAGCATCCTGAAATGAAGGCCTTCAGCCTTCTCCTGAGGAGAGTGTAGATGTAGTCTTTTGTCTGTATTTATTTTGGCTGCAGTATATAGAGGTTGCTATTTGCATGGGATATTAGAAAATATTTCATTATAATGATGTCTCTGAAGTAGAGACTACATTTTGGAAGAGCTCATAAAGCAAAGCAAAGTAAATGACTCCCGGAGAGACTTAACTACACATGTTTCTATCATAACTGAAGCCCATGATAACCTGTGTGTGCTGAGCAGCATTTCATAGCCTAGGAATTAATAATCTCAGTTTTAGAGACCCAGGAAGATTCTATGAGCTACACACTTTCCTAGGAAACAGATACCTTCCTCTTCAGAATGCATGTTATAACTCCAGCTAGACTTTCACCAGAGCACACAAATATATCCTTTAGCAGCAGCCTAAATTAAAAAATAAATAAATAAATAAATAAAATCCTTGCTGCTTTAAAATGCCTTCTGTTCTGATGGACTCTTTTTTGTTTTAAATAGAAAAGCTATATGCACTGGTGATGTTCAGCTGGAAGTTCAGAAATTGTCTTGCTGAAAACAAAGAACTTCCTAGAAAAGCAAGTCCTTCAGCAAGTTTTCTTGTTCTCACTACTAAGAACAAGGATATGTACAAGTAGCTGTAAAAAGAATGGACTACATCCTCTGATGTTCTGTAGAAACAAAATAATAAAATTCAGAATTAAAGGGGGAAAAAACAATGTTTAGGTTAATAAACAAAGAGCCATGAAACAGTGGAGTGCTTGTGGTAGGAGCAATCAGCCATAGCTGGGTAGAAACTGCAACAGGTAAAATGCATTTGAGCAAGGCCAAGGAAGGATGCTGTAAGTGGAATTCAAACACAGGTATCAATCATTCATTGATTCTTTAGTGCTCTCTTGCTCACTGACACATAACAGTCCTTTCTTTTCCAGGACTTCAGTATTCTTACCTTCAGCATTTAATGTTAAGAAGGTTATACATTTGTTTTTCTCTACTTTTTGTTATGAAAGAAGGAGGTCTATTGGTTGCAGCTCAGATTTCACTGCCATGAGAGAGACTCACCCTTCATCCAGTCTGAGGTGGGCAGAAAGGGAACAAAAGAACAAGGTCAAGAAAGTAGAGGAGATATAAGCCTAAGAAGCACTAAGTAGTCTTAAGATCCTGCTTGAGTGAAAGGTGCTCTTGGAATATTTGGGGGGCATGGACTCTATGGAAAACAGCCTCCAGAAAAGCCAGGAGAGTGGAATGCTAGCTCAAGGGACACAGGAGGTTATTTTGTGATTGTTTGGACACTGACACGTTGGTAGGTTTCACCCTGGATGTCTAACTTCTCCCCACCCTTTTCTGAAGTGAATATACAGAAAACTTGGTTTCTGAAAACCCAAGAGAGAAAATTAACTCAGATACTCTGCCAAAGATTACTTAGACTGGCTCTCCTCATCCCATGGGACAACAGCCAAATGGCTCAGTGTTTCAGAAAAAAAAGAAGCATCTCTTCCCTACTTTTTCTCCTCTTTCGCTGTTCCCAGACAGATGCCACACTTCCTGATTTTCACTAGGCTTGGTGCTTGTTGCACTGATCCGTGATCTTAGATAACTTACTAATGCAGCTAAAAACCAGTGTGTTTGCTGGGTTAGTTAGTTATTGCAATTCACAGAAGTGTCTGTCAAATTCCAGGGCAGGTGTTAAGAAGGGTAAATAGACGGACAAGAAAAGCATGAGACAGATTCACAGAATCACAGGAGGGCTGAGGTTGGAAGAGTCCTCTGGACATCATCTGGTTCAACCTCCCCTTCTCAAGCAGAGCCACCTACAGCTGTTAGTCCAGGACCATGTCCAAATGACTTCTGATTATCTCTAAGGATGAGACTCCACAACCTCCCTGGGCAATCTGTGCTGGCACGCAGCCACCCTCACAGTTAAAAAGCATTTCCTGATGTTCAGATGGAGCCTCCTGTGTTTTAGCTTGTGCCCATGACTTTTTGTCCTGTCACTAGGTACCATTAAAAAGAGCCTAGCTCTGTCTTTTATGCATCCTCTTTACAGGTATCCATATAAATTGCTGATCCCCCATGAGCCTTTTCTTCTCTAGATTAATGTGTTAGCTTGACCCCAACCAGAAGAGCCAGCAGCCAAGCACCCACACAGCCACTTGTTCACTCCCTTCTCTCAAGGGATGCGAAGAAAATAGAAAATAGACAAGAAGACACATGGATCAATATAAAGACAGTTTAAGAAACAAAGCACAAGCTGCACACCCAAGCAAAGCAAAATAAGGACTTTATTCACTACCTCTCGTCAGCCTCCTCCTGGTAAGCAGGGTCTCAACATGCGTGATGGTTATTTGGGAAGACAAGCACAATAACCATGAGCGTCCCTGCATCTTCCTCCTTTCCTTGACCTCTTATTGCTGATCATGACATTGTGGAATACCCCTGTGGCCAGTTTGGGGATCTGACCCTCCTGTCCCATCCCAGATGTGTCCTCTCTTAATACCTTACCACCCTCAGTCTACTGGCCATGGAGGCAGAGTGGGGAACAAAGCAAGTCTTGGCACTGTGCAAGCAAGGCTCAGCAGTAGCCAAAATACTGCTGTGTTATCAACACAGATTCAGTCACAAATCCAAAACACAGCACCATATGGACTGCTGGGAAGATTGACTCCATCGCAGACGGATCCAGTCATCCAAACAGTCTCACCTCTCTCAGCCTTTCTTCACAGGAGAGGTGCTCCAAACATCTTTGTGGCCTTTGCCGGACTCTGTCCAGTGTGCCCATGTCTCTCTTGTACTGGGGAGCGCAGGACTGGAGCCAGCACTCCAGATGTGTCTCGCCAGGGTGGAACAGAGGGGAAGGATTGCCTCCTTCAAACTGCTGGCAGTGCTCTGCCAGATACAGGCCAGGAAGTGGCTGTTGACCTTCTTTGCCACAAAGGCACATTGCTGCCTTGTGGTAAACTTGGTGTCCACCAGGACCAGCACCTCCTTCTCTGAAAAGCTGCTTTCCAGCTGGTCAGCCCCCAAGACATACCAGTGGCTGGGGTCTGTGCAACAGCCACCCAAGGTGGCTCAACAAGAGACATGGTACTGTGATTATTTCTCTAGTGGAAGTAAGAGGGCTCAGAGTTTTCAAACAAAATAAAAAACACAACTGTCCATTGCTGGGGGACAGCAAGTAACCTTGCTGGATACTTTCTGCATATAAGGAGATGATGACTGTGTGTAAAAATGGAAACTTACTCACAATTTCTATTAAGGACGTAGAGAGAAGACTCAGAGCTGCTGCCTAGACATTGTATCCACAGAAGATTCAACCTAACAGTGGCACTAAGGTTCTCTCTCTTTCAAAAGCTTCAGAGCCAATTAGATCCTGAAAGTGAATCCCTTTTTGTCTAGCATGTTTTGCTTTGTACAAGCTAGTCCAGAGATCTACAAAAGTATATTAGGCTTTGCTGGCTATTAAAAAACTTCATGTCTGATTTTCACGAGATGTGGATGGTTAGAAAATGTTTTACATTGTATCTAATTGATATTACATCCATGGCAAAAGAATTCAAGTTTTTGTGGGGTCAGAGGTTTGAATGATGATTGACTCCTACCAGACCTATCTGCAATATTCAGGAAGAAGAAAATATGGTTTTCAAGAATCTCATGCTGCAAATAACAGTTTTTCATTGATTTCTGAGAATCATGGTCAACACCTGAGTTCAAGTACTACATCCAACATGGGAAGGACTTATGTTTAGCCCTCCCATTGACACAGAGGCCATTTACAGAAATAGGAGATGGTGGTAGTTTAGGAGCCAGTGATCATGATTTCATTACCTTTGTTCAGTGTAACTAGAACAGAGTCCAAACCAGCAAACTATATACATCCTTGGGGCTTGGAAAGGGCCAACTTTCTACCAAGCTGAAAACAATTGACTGAAGTCATTTGGGAGATGAGTCTAAAAAGAAAAATGTTAATTAGGAGATATTTAAGAATATTTCACTAGATGCTAAGAAAACCACAATACCACAATTGGGAAAGAAGGCTGTGCTGGTTGCAAAATAACCTGACTTAGAAGGAGAGAAAATAAGCTAAAAATATGGGGGGGGGGGGGGGGGAAGAAAAAAAAAGGATTAATTGAAAACAAGGAATGCATATTAGGAACTACAAACTAGAATGCTAATAAGAGACACAAAGACACACAAGTGGAATGTTATGGCTGGCATATCTAAGTACAAGAAAGGACTTTCCTTAATAGGTCAAAACAGAGAAGCATCCTAACCGTACTGGTGCATTTGTTACTGCTGGTGTAGTATTGAAGAGAAGTGTTGGTGTTGCTGTTGTAGAGCACAGTGATTAATGCTGTATTTGGGAAGAGACTCCATGGAGAGCAACAGTTTTCCAACTCCTTCACGAACACATTTGACCTTGAAGACTTATATCCTCCCGTATCTTTTCTTGTCTTTGTTTTCCCTTTCTACACTTAACTAGTCATGCTCTCTTCTTTTCCACTTCGTACCTCAGTCTCAGGTTATAGGCTGCTAGCAGAAAAACAAAATACAAGGCTAACTCCTTCCATGTAGCCTTCCTGACCTCAAAAAACTTGGCTGAGTTTAGACAGCACCCTTTTGAAAGAAAGCTAAGCCCTTGACAAGTGTTTGCTGACACCTTTTCTTGCCCAGCTTCAAATGATGATAGAAGAACTAATAGATTTCCCCAGATCCACTTGTCCTATCCTTGACCATGTGGGATGTATATCCCCTTTGGGAGAAGGTGCTGCAATTAATACTGATCCAGATAGGCTGGTAGAAAACAGATCCTGCTGCAATTTTTTAGACCTCAAGGTCACAAGGCGACTGTTTCTTTATACTACTAACGACTGGTTAAGGTGTCATACCAGTGCCAAGGGAACATGTGAATTAGAAATTGGATAAACTGGGTGTAAATTATGGGGGGAAGATCACTCTCAAATGACTCTCCAATACTGCAAGGTCCTGCATTCAACCCTGCTCTAGTTAATGTTTTTTCAGTAATGACTAAAAGAAAGGAAAAGGAGACGGAGAGTCCCAGAAACCACACAGACACCAAAAGGCATTATCTGCGTCCCACAGGCAGCAGCAAGATCTTATCTCCTCTGCTGGTCAGTGTTGTGGGTACTGTTCCTTCCCACAAAATCCTGTAGGAATCTGTTTCCAAATTTCCTAAACCCCAAGGTCTTAATTTCTGTGGCACAATACAATCCAGAGGGCAGATAAAGGGAAAAAATCCTGTTCATTCGACAGGACAAGACCTCCCCAGGACACATCTACAGGGTTGGACCTCATGCAGAGCACATTGGGCTTCTCATTCTCCCTCAGCAGAAAGCACAGGTTCGAACTCATTTTTTGTATCTTGTAAGATTGCACCCTACAGCTGAGGCACAGGCTGCTCTGAAGTGAGCTTCTCTCAGCCTCTCCTGTCAAAACAGTTTCTATTTGCTTAAATTAATTATATAGTTGTTTGGACAGGACTAAAAGGTTGGAGATTCAGAAATGAGCTGTGAGAATAACTAAAGGCTACCTGCAGTTAGATTAAGACAGGGAAAGCTAAAATTGTGTGTACAGACCTACATAGGTACATCTGCTATTAGGTGTTTCTCCTGAGATGAAGTTAGTGATTTCTATTTAACTAAATTGAGAAAAATAGGCCCACTGTCCCATTATCATGACTGCCACCATCTGAAGGGATTGTCCACCCCTGGAAATCAGGCTTTGCAGAAGATCAGGTCCAGTTGGATTTCCCCCTGTGGTCTGCTGTAGTTCAAAGGGGGAGGCCTTATGGCTATGTTAGACAGATAGTCAGACAAGATTATCACAGTGATCTATATTAGTCTTATCACATACAGTGGAAGATAACAAACAATTCACCTAGGGTTAGCTCCCACTGAAGTAACTCCACACTTTTTTTTTTAACATTTTGTAGGCTCCTACATAGTTTACACTCAGAAATATTCCCAGCTACTCTCAGGTTCCCCAGGCAACCTCCCTTCCCCTCTCTCTCTTTGCCTTCCCCACTTTTCTTCCACGGAAAATTGCCTTCAGCCATTTTATTTGTTAACACTTTGATATTTGGAAAGACCGGATAAAGGAAAAAATATCCTTGAGTTTGAACTAAACCAATCAGAAAACTGAGCAGAGGTTTGCCAGGAATATTGGACAATTTAAATAGATGACCTAGATGGAGGTTCAGAGAGCCAAGATAGGTAAATAACATGTCTCAGTTCCCTAGGATGGAATTGTAAAACACTAAATGATAAAGAAAGCATTTCTGAAATTTTGGAGGGAAGAAGGGAACGAGAGCTATCAAGACAAGATAATTATTTACACTTTCACAGCATCAAAGGTGTTCAAAGCAGTTAAACTGCATTAACCACATAAAATGATCACTGCTCTAAACTCACAAAACCACAGTCCACAAACAAAATCCAAATCAGCCATGCTATGGACAGAATGGCAAAATCTCACAGAATGGTAAGCACCATCCCAGAAATACATGGACTATATAAACTCTGCTGACACATAGCAGGGACCCAGTAAAAACCCTTGTTTGGAAAGGTTCTTCTTGGGCTAACTGTTACTGAGGGGTTTTTTTAGGTGAGGGAGAAAGATTTTTAATGGCGTCCTACCCTGCTGGCCTCTTCATGATTGTTGTTAGCTGCAGCAGAAGGTCTCTCTTCTCAAGAATGAAAAACTTGGCTGGTTTTTAAAGCCTTAGGGATGGAGTGTAACAGAAGTCGCTCGATAAGCCGCATGACTAAGCCTGGCCTCCCTTTTCAGTTACAGATGGACTTACTAATGTGGAAATGTCATGACTATATAACAGCCACAATGCTCATTAGCATTTAACAAAAAGTAAAGAATATTTCATTTATGCCATTGGCACCATTTCTGTAGTCTCAATGACGTTGAAAACATGAAGCAAAATTCTCTTATGAAATTAATATGATGATCCCTATTTGAGTACTCTCTTTTTCTACCATGCCTGTAACTCCCTTTCAAACCATCAAGGAATATCTGCCTCATAAGAGACATAGTCAAAATCTCAAGCCAAAATCTGTATCCTCTGGTGGATAATTCACCAGAGACAATGCTGCCCTTAAGTCCTCAAATATCTCAGTCTTCTTCTGACTACAGCAGTTTTATTTTGGAAGGATCTTTCTTTGTTCCAATGAAGAACTGTTAACTGAATTTTAAAGAAAAAGTGGAAACATTACCAAAAAAAAAAAAAAAAAAAAAGCACTATGAGGATAAGAAACTGTTCAAGCTGAGGGAAATGAGTTAAAGATAGAAAAGAAATAAACCTAAAACTTTCCATTTTTATAAAAGTGAACATAATGTACATGTCTAAGAGTAGGGATTAGAACAACAGATTTTTGCTGAGACATGCTCAGGAGAATTAAGTTTATTCACATAAGATACAGGACCATCCAGACACTGTGAAACTAACATGCCAAAAGCATGACTGAGATAGGGTACATCTTACCATGATCTAAATTAAGTGTTTTTCAAAAGTAAATAAACAGATATAAAATTGATAGTTCCAGCTTTAGTACCCAAGCAATAAAATGTATCATTAATCAGACATTGGAAGGAACAAAATCCCACAGTTATTACAAAATTGTAGAAGTCCTTAAAAGACAGTGCCACTTATGGACACTAGAGGTTATCATCTTGTACCCAAGAGGAATCTTTTTTTGTTTTGAATTGGTTGCTTTTGAAGAAAAGAAACAATCTTTGTGATTATATATGAGCCTGGAGATGCTGGTGACTGGGTTCAGCTTATTGTTGGCTTTGGCTTACTGTGCTGTACTGAGCAAGTCAATTAACTTCACTATGCCTGTGTCTCTCAGATGATAAAACATCAGTAACTTCTAGCCGTACAACCTTCAGACTGTACCACAAATTTTTTGGTTGTCATTTTTTGTCAATATCAGGCTTGCCACAATGAAATGTCAATTTTGTTAATCCTTCTTGATGCTGTAATATACTATAACTAGGGCAATAACTATAAGGATAACTATTACTGTATACAGAGATCTATAAACTCTCTAACTGTGCAATTCATTCCCTAACAAAACAAACAAAAACTGATCTTTTTTTTTTTACTTTTTTTTTTTCCCCTTTAAAGTAGCTGAGGTAATACTAATAACCATGAGCAACCCACTTTGTGATGACTGACGGTGATTGAAAAGACCCTGAAGCAACCTTTCTAGCAGACAATCCTCCAGGAATATCCTTCTCTACAAGAGTCATGGACTAAAATACAACAGCCCAGAAAACGTTCTGGTAAAGACTAGTTACAGCAGATGGTTAATGAGACAACTGACTAAGCAATAGTTTTAACAGGGTTAGTGACCTTCCTCCATCTGTCAGGAGTTATTTCCTTCAGCATTTTTATCCTATTGTTCTGTTATACACTTTTAATGCAATATTTAATTAAGTATTTAATTATAAGTTTCTACCCACAGCTACCTTTAATGGTAATGCCAAGGAATGACACAGTGGTAGTGGAGCTGAGACGGACACAAAAGAGAAGAGTTAGAAACAGAGAACTGGAAGAAAAGCTCATGGGTAGGAAACATGAAAGGGAGAGCTCCAGAGAAAGTGGAGTTTGCTGAAAACACAGTGGGCACTTTTAGGGGTTCAACCAAGAACAAGAGCTCCGCCCCATCAGGAGGCAAAAGGAGCAGCAGGAAGAAAAAAAGAGTAGAAAATAGCTAATTTTTAAATGATTCCGGTTCAGAGGGAAGAGATTTAATGATAGAACATAAAACTGTTAGAACAGCCCTGTTGCCTTAACCCAGGGGTTCCCTTGGATATTGCCATTTTTCCAAGAAACAAAACCAGTTTTCATATACACCTATACCTAAAAAACACAGAATTATTCTCTTCGTGGTGCATTACCTGTAGAAATGGTTGAGGAGACAATTGCTTCCAGTAACTTGACAGTCTTCTGGAATATCAGTGAGGCTTGATCTGGGGGGAAGAGTCACTTTATCATTAGAAGTAGAACCCAGGAGGAGGACAGTCATTCACCCCATGCCCCCTGTCACCACAAAGTGCCTAAGTTACTTTAGAGGCAGACAGGCAATCCCATGAACCCAGCAGCAGGGCAGCCACTCTCTGTCATGTCCAAGACAGGTTGAAGGAAGATCAAATCTCCTTTATGTCTGAGGTAAGAATCTAGATACCCACAGAGGGGATGAATAAGCAAGGGTATGTGAAATATTAAATGAAGCCCAGTCTTCTTCAACAGTGAAAACCTATAGGGGTGCTCAAATCTATTGTCAGGCAGGTGTGAATACCTATCAGTTAGGTGCATCAAGCAGAGGAGAAGAGCCTTTGTATCTAATCCAAGCAGTTAACAGATATGCAAGGTTTTATCTTAATTTTCCTCTGTCTGTGCTGTTTGTATTTGGTACTTCTTTTTCTTATTCTCCACTTATCCTGGCTGGTGCCACTGTGACTTTGGAGTATGGTAAACACAAAGACCATCTACAGACGTGGGAGTGGTGAGGCACTTCCACAGTGTCCGGCACAACCACTTGTTCACAAAGCCACATGGGAAAAAAAAACCAAAACGCTCCTTCAGTTCTCTGCATATTTGTGCCCTAGTAACTTTGATGGAGAGAGCAGTAGAGGTGTTTTTCAGGGATAAATGTTATAGAAGTAAGCATCCTGGAAAGGTGATAGCAAAGAGAGTACCTGAATTCAGAAGGTGTTGTGAGAACATGCAACACTGAAATTCAGTAGGAAATCTTCTGGACAGCATAGTATTTTCCCACTCTTGTAACTGGATCAAATTTATTTTAATCTGATCCCCAAAGGATGATCCTTTGAGCTCACAAGTCTGTTCACCTAACCACCTGGTGTGGCTCCCATGTGCAGCAGTAGCATGTGAATCATAGAACCATAGAACCATCTAGGTTGGAAAAAACCTTTAAGATCATTGAATGATGCAGAACACATTAGGAACTCCTTTCCTGGGCACCAAGAAACATCAACTGCTAAATCCACTGTTCTGTATCAGTTTCTTCACTGTATGAAAGATGAACCCCTTTGATGTAAAGTTAAGGGAGCATTTGGCATCTTAAAAGATTAATCTAACAGAAAACATATGAATATTATGCTCATTGGTTAGTGCTGAACCCTTTCTCCTAGGAGATGTAGAGATCCTTCCTCATACTCAAGTGCAAATCCTACACTGGTAAGAAAAGTCCCAAGGAAATGTAGTTAATAAAAACCCACCTCCTTATTGCCTTGTCCTGCAGTCCTTTTTGCTCATAGTTTTGGCACAGTTTATCTGAACTTCAAAAAGCATAATGTCTTTATAGATATAGGACACCATCTATAAATCCCTCAAAGAAACCCCTTCACTTTTAGTCCCAGGTCACTGCAGCTACAGAGTAGAAGTTACTTGAAGAAAATCCAGCAACTTTCAAACTTATGTGGACTAGTGCTCAGGAAGAGAAAAGTGGAAAGGAGAGCTGTGCTGGTTTCTCTTCCATTTGTGGCTTGACACCTGAAGATAAATGTGATGCAATGCAAAGGCTCTTTTGGAGAAAGCTCAAAGCAGCATAAAATAAGCCTTGCTGAACACTGTGTGATCTGCCAGCTTTTCTTGGACAACAGGGTGGGAATTTCTGGTCTAGCTCCTTGGAGAGGCTCCTTGAAGTTCACTTCCCAGAACATCTGATCTGAAGGGAGTCTGCTTTCTGTAGTAGGTCTCATCATTTGTTGTTTCGGGGTGCTTAGAAGCAAGGCACCAGTTCTAGAGAGGGGAGAGAGAGAAACCGCAGATGCTCCAAGACTCCATGCAGAAGGGAGCTACAACTGCCCTGGAAATGGTAATGGGGGATACTTGTCCTCAGAGCATCCTCAAATATATGTCCCTGACAAAGAATCTCAAGAAAAAAAAAAGGGGGGGGGTGGGTGGGGGAGAAAGGCAAGATGTTTAGATAATAAAGACACTTCAGTTTAGCCAGTTCTTAGTTGAGGTGCCTGACAGGACTCAATAGCCAAGCAAAACAGAGACATGTATGGAAAAACTTAATAATTAGGTTTTGGTTTTGCGTTATTCTTCAGATACATTCTTTTCTTTCTATTTCTTGTACTGCCATGTTGCAGGATATCTCCTCCTCTGGCATAATCTTCCCTCACATGCCCTACTCAAATTCCAGCCATGCCTTGCATTGGCCTTTCTCCTCTCATGCCCCAGGGGTGTCCCTGGCAGCTTATTAATTAAGTAGAATCCTTGTGCTGATAAATTTCCTGCCGATGCCATTGTGAAATACTGAATAACATTAGAAACTTCCACTAAACTGAGCAGATAGTTGGATCCAAGTCAGAAAGCTTTCTGTTGAACCCGAGATGCCTGTGAGCAACAACAAAAAAAAGAGAGATTGTTTTCTGCTGAAGTCACAGCAAACATTTGACTGACTTACATCTTATTGAAGAAAGGAAGCATAAAATTCATTGCAAAATAAGAGATTATATACCTATTGTTCCTCAAACTAAAAGCTGCTCCATCTCCTCCGGGCTTCTCTATTCCTTAATGACTTCCTTATTTACTTAATCTGTGTATTGTAATCTCACCAGTCACATCTCATCTTGCACATCTCTGAGCATCTTAACTTGGTAGAGTGGTTCAGTTCTGTCTGTTAGAAACAACAACAAACACCAGACAAGCACTAGTATCTGTTCAAGTATCTGTACCAAGAAGGACCAAACCCAAGGTTTCAGGTGAATCTGAGCAGCTATTCTGTGGGCAACTCAAGTTTTTGTTGTTCTGAGCTCTCAGTCTCCTGCTAGCAAAAGCCAGGAGCCCACCTGTTCTGTGGGTAGATTACTGTCCCCTTTACAGAAGGGAACTCGTGTATTGTCTGCCAAACAGAGGGAAGGACAAACTCCTCCTCCCTTTTCTAACAGTCAGGTTTGGGGAGAAAAAAACCCTCTCACACCTCTTCCAAAAGTAAAATGCCTGAGGATTGGGGTGTTCCAAGTCAATTGAGAAGTTTGGGGTTTTTTAATGATGTAGAACATATGATTTGAGTTAAATCACACGACGTAAACATTGTAAAAATAGAAACTGAAAATCACAAGGTTTCATTAAAAATGTGAGTGTGAGGTATTGTCAACACTGCTAGGCTTTTTAAAAATTATTATTATTTATTTCACTTTCACTAAAATCTAGAAAAATCCACCCAGAATGTTTTAACCCCCTTCCTTACAAAATATTAGTCCACTTTTTCTCTCAGCTTTGTACTCCACTCTTTGGGACCATGTCAGCCCTATTTCATTCAGCACTATTCTTTTATACACGTCTGATCTTTTAGTGATTAATGTACCAGTAAGCAGTGCTCAAAATCATACTGCCAAGTCCTCTTTTTTGTGTTTGGGTTTGTTTTGGTTTGTTTTTTTTTCCATAAGCATTAGAGCTCTGTGCAACCCTTCCCCGCATAGCTCTTCCCTTTCTTACACAGAGCTCCGTGACTCAGATCAAGGGATTTTGCTCATCAGCTTGGTTGTGGTTTTCCATTTAGTTCTCAACAGCAGCAAATGACAAACCAATTTCTTCTAAACTTTCTGCTGTTTAGTACTCTGATCACGGACTAAAACCTGATGTGGTAAATCAGGGTGGCCCGAGGGCAGCTGCAACTGGGGCTGGATGCCAGTTTTGGGACACCCGCTCCATGCAGGATATGTTATTGGTGGTGGCGGTTCCTGGCTAGCTGGATGCTGATGGAATGTTCCTTCTCCAAAAATCCTCTTGCTTTCCCCATTGTCATGTTCAGCCTCCTGCAGCCACTGCTGTGCTGTCTAGGTCATGGGTCTAAGCCTCTACAGGATGTTGTGAGGATAAAGGCAGGGCCGCAGATTGCATGTACTTCAGCCCTAAAAGCATACTTTCTGGTGAGAACATAAAGAAAATGCAAGGAAAGGAGGTGCTTGCCTGCTAGAACAGCATTCCCAGCCTCAAGAGCTGGCAGCTTATTAATTAAGTAGAATCCCTGTGCTGTTAAATTTCCTGCTGATGTCATCTCCCCATCTCCTCCAGAAAGAACAGCAACAGGGTAGATGGAGGCACCCCACATACCAGTTGTCATAGCTGAAGAACTGAGCAGAACCCACAGCTCGATCTGGAAACTTGGTCTGATTTAGGGGTACACTATGCCCAGGGAGCATGGGCAAGGGGCACCTTACTCTTACACTGCAGCTCCTTTCAATAGGCTCAAGGGTCTTTCACTAAGGGAAGGAGGAGTCCGTTCTTCCTCAGCTGAGATCACCATTTGAAGGCAGTTAAGGATATAAACTTATATCCTCGTCCCATCCCGATGTGGCATTAACTTAACAAAAAGAGCCTGCCTTGCAAGCCAACTAAAAGTTTGTTTCGTGTCAGCATGGCATACTATTTCAAAAGCCAAAAGGAGAGCCTGGCAATACATCCCAGACAACATACTCATATTGCAATGCTTATTCTGCGAGTAATAACTTCAGGGTTAGAGTGTATGAGGCATTCTCCACCCCAGTCCATCTCTGTATGGGAGTAGTGAACAGAACAACATGAAGAATATATTTCATCTGTAATGATCTGCATATGTGAATGGCAGAGCCTGAAAATCATGTGGGCACATGTTCTGCCTGACAGAAAAGCAAGCGGGACTTACTCTCTGTTCTGTAATCCTGGATGGAGTTTAAAAGCTGGTGAATAATCAAGATGCAATTTAGTAATCCCATTTCCAATTAGTCAGTCCATTGTGTGAGAAAACAAGGAGATAAAAGAAGGAATTACTTTTTACTTCTACACATATGTGATGGCTCTTTTCATCATCATCAAAGTACCTTCATCAAAGCTTTCCATACTCTCCAACAGGCCCTCAAAGCAGAACATACCTCTGAAAGAATAATAACTCTGTTTCACTCACTCACTGTTCACATAGCCAGTTTTGACTGCAGCAAACTGCCAGTTCCTCCGTCTTCTCTGAGCAGCGGTGAAAGAGTAGCAGTGAAATAAACTGACAGTGAGTGATTTTAACCTGCAACTGGTTCTGCAGCAGTGTTAGCTCTGTAGTAATTTCCTCATATGACTTGTATTTTACTGGAGGAGTTCCAGCAATTGTTAAATATAGGCTCAGATACGTACTTTACCTGTTTTCTAAGAAAGGGAGGCAGAGAACGGGTCGCTGTCCAGAAAAAGAAAAAGAAAAAGAAAAGAAAACCATGCTCACATGAAGCCTCCCTGTTCTGGAGCCTTGCTCCCACCTTCCTTCAAGCTTATGCAGTTTCTGGCTCATCTTACTCTGAGAAAAGTTGCCTTCACAAAGCAGGTCATTTATTTCCTGCTGTGAATTTGAATAACCATTACTCTCTATCTTGAAGGACAGCACCATTTTTCATGTCAAAATGCTAAGAAATCACACACTGAGTCTCCAAAAACATCCAGATTCAAGATAGGGATAACAACTTTGGGAGAACTTTGTCCCTTCTGATGTCCTAACTATTGGCAAAAACTTTCTCAAACCCAAGAGAGCTATAAACATGGTGGTCTCCTCTTACTTTTGTAAAGAAAACTGATTGAGCAGTTTGTTTGTTTGTTTCTTTGTTTGGTTTTTAGTGTAGCCTGATATTAGCAGATAAGCCTCAGGGAAAAAAAAAAAAAAAAAAAAAACCAGAGAAATCCCCCACTTACTCAATATCTAACTGGGCGAGCTTGTGACACAAGATAAAGACCAAAAAAAATTTGTTATGAGAAAAATAGACATGAAGGAAAAAAACCCAAAGTTATGGCTGGTTCATAACAGGAACCTAGGTGCCAAAAATGGTCTTCTTCATCACCAGATGGTGCACTCCGGTCCCTGCAGTGTACTGGAACAAAGATAAATCAATCAGATCTTTCCATGGAACTCTAGAGACAGATCACAGATCTTGTGCAAAAAGAAGAAGAAATAATTATGAAATGAAAAGCTAGATAAATGAAACATCACATCAGGTCAGGTACCACTGTGCAGGTTTGTTTACCAGCTCTAGAAAATGTTCTTCATCTGTTTTGGGATGAAAGAAAGAGGGGAAAAAAGCAGGCAGGTGGGAAGAGAGGTGGGATGAGGCAGGCGGGGAGGGAGGGAGGAAGGCAGGAAGGCAGGAAGGCAGGAAGGCAGGAAGGAAGGAAGGCAGGAAGGAAGGAAGGAAGGAATAGAATAGAAAATTTTTCATCTGTCAGCTTTAAGAGTGGTGGCACCAACCTGTTTGCCATGGAGACACCATGGGAGGGCATAAGTCAAATCCAGAACATTTATTTATGCAGTAACTCCTTTCCTGGCGACCAATAACAGCTTATAGGATCAAAAGTCAGCACCAGCAACACTGCATAGTAATGTAGCAGCAGGTAAACACGATAAAAAAGACCATAAATCACTGGCCCCTAGGAACTGTTACAGCTTCAGTATATGTAGTTACAGCCTCATTATGGTAAGGATGCTTCCAGTTCACTTTTTTCCTCATACTGAACTTCAGCAAATACCAACCTTGCATCTGTTTGTAGTGCTCTGGTCCCTCTAACATCTCCTTGAGGGCTGCACATGGCTTCAGAGACCAGACTATCACCTTCTCTGCAGGCTGCTGCTTGACATGTCATCACTTCATGCAGCGACAAAGAAATGGTTAGAGCAAGACTATTATTCCTTTAATTCAAATAGCACTCAATGCTCACCATGCAGATTGGTAGTACCTGAAAGGTACAAATATGACAGCTAAATGCTTGATGCACTGTGTGTCCTTAAGCGAAAAAATTGTACAAAAATCCCTATACTCAAATATAGACTAAGAACAATAATCTCTTCCTGTACTCCCTCTCTTATTGATTCATGCTATCCTTCCCAATGTTCCACCTCAGAATTACTGCCCTCTTCAGCTCAAAGTACAGTCAGTCTTTCCTTTAGTCAAAGGTGCCCAGCTATCATTTCTGTACTCACTGGCAAAAAGAAATGGAGAAGCAAGTTAGGAAACAATACAGGAGATATATTATGGGCAATCCTTAATATAGAATGGACGTTAATACTATGTCACTGGTATCTTTCAACCTTCTTTCATTAATCTAAACAAATAAGCCTGAGGTTGAGATTATTCTCTGCACAGGGTTCCATCCTCTTCTTACATAATTACTGCATAATGTAAAATTTAACCACACAGAGGTGCTGGGGTCCAGGTCTCCCTTGTAGATATGAACGGCTGTATCTCTAGGACAGAGTTTTTCCACTCTTCATTATTTGCAGCCTTTCCAGTGGATGCACAGATCCATCTATAGCTATTTTTTAAACAAGACTATCACCTGTAACTTTAGAAGAGTTCAATACCTTCCTCCGATTTCACTCTCATGAAGCCACAGGCCACAGGATGAAACCCATCCATCCTCTGCAGATGTCACAGAGCCATGTCCCCATGTCCTGGCGCTTGACTTTGCATCTGCAATGTTACCACCTCAACACAAGGCACAGAAAATACTCCCATGTACCCTAAAATAGGCAACACTCAACAGTGAAGATACTTGTTCATCAGGAGTAGCACTGGTTGTTGGAACTGTTCAGGCTCAAGGACTCTGGTCATGGACACCACGGGCCATACAAGGGAAAAACAAATTCTAATGATAAAAGTAATGCCTTTCTTTGAAGCATATCTTGAAATGGACATTAAAAGCAACAAACTGCTGAATTTCCCCAGACATTGTTGGACTAATCACACTTGATCAGTGCTAGAAATGACCACACTCTCTTTCAATGCATCTTGATTTAATGACTAAAATCAGTTCATTTCTGGCTCTGTCCAGGCACATCAAGATTTGTCCTGTGCTGAAATTTGTTATTGAATGGCAAGTAGCAGCTCTAGGTGTGCCAGACAGATCTCAGAGTTAGAGTCAGGTTTTCAGCTCGATATGACTATGTTTTTTGCTCACATGTGGATTAGCCAAGGGATGCAGAGATGATGTAAGCAAAGGCAGAGCTCTAGGTGCTCTGGGAGTGCTGAAGCGAAACAGGGAATTACAGAGTGCCAACAGCCTCTATTGCTGTGAAGTAGCTGAGCAAGTCACCTGGTGAATCTAGCAGGGTTCCTTCACCTGTCTGCCACCTGAATTGTGTTTGCCAGCTTCCGGAGAGGAAATCTATTATACCACTAACAAAGAGCCTTTGGGGTGTTTTAGTGTACTGCTATGGGCACTGTTTCCAAAGAGACACTGTTAGGCTGTCTCTGTACTTTGGGATCACTGCTCGAGAATAGCATGCTTACTAAGAAGAGTCAACTAAAGCAGAGCCACTGCAGTGTGAAATCAATGGTGAATGGCCTGGAAACTGCCCTGTATCTGATAGAAAAATGGAAAAATAAATTGAGACCACTAAGCTATGCCCGTATTTCCTTTCACAGCAGTTGCAGCATGGTTGTGTTTGCATGGAGCACCAGTGGCATCTAGTGACCGCACCCAGAAGATCACCAGGAATTGATATGAACACAGAAAGACATGGTGTGGACCTAGGCCAGGGAATACATCACTGACCTGCTGGTGGTCATGGCTACAAACCTGGTCTAACCTTTCACAGTTAGCGATATTGCATCTTTGTGGTCAGAGATGTTAACACTTTAACAGAAGATGCTCTCATGTCTTGCAAACTACAATAGTGAAATCCCTCACCAACCCTTTGTCCATCACACCAGCCTGGGGATTCAGCAGTGGTGTGGGACAGCTTGCCTCTCACATGATGGCAGAAGAGGCATCTCTTTCGCATGAGTGGAACAAACACTTTCCAGTCTGGATGGAAATCAGTGACTCAGCACTGGCTAGTGGAGATGGAGAACGTGTCAGGCAACACCAAGTCATCTGTCCCCCTGCCAAGCAGACAATAGTCCATCTGTTCCCTCTGGAGAAAGGCCTCTTCTCCAAGAGCACTGTGGGCCAGACAGTGAGCAGTATTGTGGCAGCTGGGTGAAAAGTTTACTAGTGCAGGGGAAACAGTATAAAAAAAATAATCATATGTAGTAATCTGGAGGTCAAAAGGGCATGATGTTTAATGCAACTGACTGGTAGTGTGAGACCAAGTAGAAGGTGATCAGATTTATAGCTGTATTTTATTGTGGTTCGTGCTGTGCATGCAGCTGGCCCAGATCACCATGCCACTGCCTTGCTGTGGATGAGCTGCTGGCCTGGATCATCCACCTCACCTCTGTGTGAGGCACACAACCCAGACAAAATCCGACTGCCTCAGAGAAAGGTTGTCTCTGGATGCACCGTGTTCCTATAGGACTCCTTAGGAATTTCCAGCCAGATGCTGGGCTGAGTTGAACAGCGTGGTTACCCTTACCTTCCTGAGAACTCTCATCAAACACCAAATCAATGAATGCAAGCAAAGGCTGGGAGTTCACAAAGGGAAAGGACAAGCCAAAGGGAGAGAGGAACAGCTGCAAAAACAGTCAAGTGCTGTGACGCAGAAAGTACCCCCATCTCTCCCACTCCAGTACTCAAAAAGTGAGCCACTGTTCAAATAATTTCCCCATGTCACCAATTATAGAATACCAGAAAATCAACAAGTGATAATGAAAAACGGTACACACACTTGAAAGAGGGAGACAGTGAGCAACATACTGTGTAGCAGCCCTTTCTACCAGACTAGCAGGGCTGCTGCTGACAAACCAGACACAGAGGATTACTCCCCAGGTGCTACCGTGGGTTGAGTGTGGTGTGCATCCACCAGATCACCTGCGAACTGGTGCTCTGAGCACACGCAGGCTCGCAAAGCCTTTGCGCTGAGCTGGGATGTCAGGTCCACGCTGTGGAGCTGCAGATAGCATGCCGAGCTTTGCCCAGGGTTGCGTGGCCACATCCATCCAGCAATGGCCTGGCGCCCCTGCCAGCTAGCAACATTTACTAGCCTAGTTTGGGGCAATGTCATCATAGCTGCATCCTCTCCTCAGAGCTGGCTCAGAGCACAGGCAAAGAGAAGTCAGGTGTGCCAGCAATGACAGCACGTTTTACCCTGGCTGGGATTCGAGCAATCGTTCCCTTCTAGACAGCTCACCGTGTGAACCAAGCATGCAGGGAATTGCGTTGGCGGGCTCTCCGCTGGCATCTCCCTCCTGCCAGGGCGGGCTGGGAGCTACCACTGGGCTACCAAGTGGGTGGACAACAACATCATCGTCTGTGGCTCCTCGCTGTCCTCAGGCAAGTCCACAATGGCTTTGAACACATGAAGGATGGGCAGGGAGTGGCATGTCATGGATCCAATCCTTTGATCTGTTGTTTACAAACAACCAACCCAAAAAGCAGCACAGACACCAAAGAGTTTGCTTTCCCTCAAAATTTCTTGCACCTTTTGCCTGGATGGGCTGCTCCTTCCCTCCTCCCAACCCCTTCACCCACATGGAGTGCCTCCCACACCACCACCTTGCCTGCCTGCTTATTTGTGGTAAGCCAGTGTGGTTTAATAGTTTTATCAGAAACATTTGTGGTTCTTTTTAAACCTGTGGTGAGCCATTAAGTGCTGTATGCTACTGGTAGGATGAAGCACAGCTGAAATGGAATCCTGCAGGCTGTGGGAGGCTGGGCCTGAGCATTAGCTAGCCTGACACAATCTTACGCTGCAAACCACTTCTTGTGTCCTAAAATGTGTCAAATATCTCATATTGGTCAAAATCAGCCTGAACAAGCCCTGAAGGCTGGGGTCTTCAGTGCATGGAAAGGTGTGCAGAAGGTAAAATAGTACCCTTCACTTTCCTGCAGTGTGCTGGATCAACCCTTTCCACACACAACTGTCCCACAGTAATGCACCTTCTCAAGGATGCAGAGGTGTCCAAACACAACAGTTGGCAGCTGCTTGAGAAACCAGTCACCCCAACGGTCCCTGCTGGCTGATGACACATGGGCTGAAGGTGCTTGTCTGTGGTGACCACACATCTGAAATCACTTGCAAGGTTCCATGACAACCAGTTGCCTTGAGTGAATCTCCTGCTAACAAAAAGTGAGTCAAACTGGAGCAAACAAAGCATTGACAAGGACAAGGACCCATTAGGATGAATTTTTGCCTCTTCATGCTTCAGCAGAGCCAGTGTCAGATGATAACATTACCTCCCCGCCACTCAGCCAGGTATGACTGCTGCCTTTGGACATGTACCAGGTAAGCAAGAAGGTCAAGGAAAACCATGTTAACAGTGAAACCCTCCACCTTATTTCTGTATGAACAATTTCACATGGTTTAAAATACATGCTGGGGAGGTCTGAAGCAGATTTAAAGTGACTCGTTAATTTTGAGCAGGAACTTTTACCTGGATTGGAAGTATAAAAGATTGCATTTCATTTTTGCTTGAAATTATGTTTTGTTGCCTCTCTAGCAACAATTTAGGTTCTTTTGAATGGAATCTGGTAAGATTTTTAAGTATACAAAATGATGTTTTCCTGAGCTGCAATTGTGGACGAAAACAACTGTTCGTTGCTTGCAATTTCAAAAAACTGATTTCTACCATACACTATTTTTACCCCAAAGTGTACAGGAATTTTGAATAGTCTCAGTACAGCTTTGGACCTGTTTCCAACTGCAGACCTGTAAGTGTCCTCAAAATGAAATCACATGCCCATCCCTTGAAAGCTTCCACTTGATGATGGCAAAACACATTCTCTGAAATAAGTGTCAATCTAATCCTAATAAAATACTTCTCAAAAAAAAGAGACTCATTTTAATAAAATCCCAACAGAAAGACCAGTTAGTCACATAGAAGAGAGCAATTGTACAGGAGGCCTCAAGGAGAACAAAATGCAGAGGTGTATGGAGCAGAGACTCCCACCATTCTGTTTCGCAGTGTCCACAGTGCTGCAATCAGCAGACCTTGTTTGCTGAAGGGACTCTTTAGGGAACAATAACTGGAACCTTGCCTGGACTTTTCTGGACCTCATCTTAATGTTCCACCTCAGTATCAAGCTATGAAGTTGCTTTTGCTATATGTTCAACAAACAGGTTTCAGGCGGAGTGAACACCCTTTGAGGTACCAAGCAGCTGAAGTTACACTGAATTTTCTCATGTAGCAGTACTTACAGAAAATTTCCTGCAGCAAACATCAAACTAATGCACTGAGTTGTAGTGGTTCCTTTGCCTCAATTCCAATGGTCCAAGTCGAGCACGAGAGCCTCAGAGCATGCTCAGCCATTATCGATAAGGACTGAATTGCGAGGATTAGTATTCTATTGACAGCACTTTCCTCAGACCACTATCCCTGCAAACCCTGCTGTATTTTCCATTGCTTCATCACAACTGAACATACTGAAAATTCATGCACATCTCTGCAACATTTAGCAGTTTTTGCAGAACGACAGTCCTTTTATTTTTACTGGTTCGGTATAACAGCCACAGGAGACACACCGAAGCTAAGAAAAACTGGGCAGAATGATTCACAGTAAAATTCTGAGAAGTCCATCTCTTCTAAATCAAGGCAGAAACGATTCTCGTACAGTCTGTGATCAGTGACTAAATCCTACATTATTTTAAATTTACTTAGCATTCTAAACAATAATTAGTGACAATACTACTACAACTTGAAAATAAGTCAGGGGCAAGATCTGATCTACATCTGGTTGATATTTATAGTGTTCATACTTGTATATTATTTTATATGCATATACTTGTATAAAGCAGCAATGAAATAAAACTGTCCCCACAACAATAAACAGGGTATATTGTACAGCTTATAATAAGTTATGGTGTACAGTAAAACCGATATCACATCCTATAGGTTATGGGATACATGAACAAATAGACAATGATATATTAATTTGCAAATTTAATAAGGAACTTTAGAAGAGGAAGTAAGGTAGTACATACAATGAGGCTGATTCATCTTTACTGCTTTTACACCAGTTTAAAATAATGGCACTTTCATGTTGTGGGAAACGTGAAGTAGTAAGGTAACGAATCACAGGCAATACACACAATTTGGCAGAGCTGTTACATTTTCAGAGCCACCTGAATTTCTTGGAATTTGAGTGCTTGATTTTGCAACCCTGAAGCTGAATTAGCCACATTTAATTTCTCTGCCTGCCTGAGGAAAAAAAAACCCAACTAAAAAAAAATGTACTTGTCTTATGGTATTCATCAGCTTTGTGTTTTGATTTGGAAATATTCAGCTTATAACTTTGCTGTTGCTCTTTCACACCAAACCAGAACCAAGCCATGGGAGCCCATGGCAGTCCCATGGGTCCATCCCACTTACACAGTGGCTGATGCGTTGGCTTTTAATGGTAAGTGGCACCCTAAGTATCTAATCACTCTATTTATAGTATTTTAAAACTCTAAACTACTTTGAAAAATTAATATATTTTACTTACCGCTAAGCTGGCAAATATGATTTAATTACAAGTCTGTAATCCAGGTAACAGCTTTCAAATCCACTGAAGCCAAAGATGTGCCATAATATTCATACAACTACATATATAGTTGTACCTGATTTTGCAGTGCTGAAACTCTCCAGAAGTAACAGAAAACTATGTATATACATATGTATCAGAAAAGGAGCAAACCAGTGCTGTGGATGGACTTACATCTGCTATTCTCATGCTCACTGACTACATCTATATTAAAAACAGTATCAGCAGAGGACTGCTCTGGGAAGAGAAGCACAAAAAGCTGCTCAAGAAATCTGAAGCCAGAGGGCCTGGCCAGTAAGTGATAATGTCAGACACAAAATTACACTTTTGATTGCTAGGGCTGCTTGTGCTTCTGATAGTCATGGCTTCTCCAGCTACTCACAGAGTTTGATGATGAGGTCTAATAGCGAAGCTGCCTAACAGTCAACTGTTACACGTCTGCTGCACCAGACAATTTGTCCTTTGAGCTCTGAAAGAGACCCAAGGCAGCCATGGGGGGCTGAGGGGTTAAAGGCAGCTGGTGATTTTATGTCCCAGTTCCATTTAAAGAAAGTGTATGCTTCACATTGCAAATCAACGCTTATTTTACCACAGAACCACCAAAATTAACAACAGGGTGCCAGAGTGCATCTTCACAAATCTATCCCGTAACAACATGGGAGCACAATTTTCAAAGACACATACTTACACATCTGGTAACCCTTTTGTCCCCATTACTAAGATCAGAAATACTTTGGGACACACATACACACACACAGGTTGCGGGGTGGGGGGGAGGCAATACAATTTTTTTTGTTGCTGTCAAAGTGCCAAGTAGTAAGTACATCATCGTTTCCTGGTCCCACTGTTGCCACTGGCAGACTTATTGAAACTTCTGCTCATTTGTGGGAAGTGTACAGTTGGTGTTCTTTCAGTGGGGCCATACAGCCCTAAATTCCTGGCGGTAGCTGACTTCCGAAGAGGCTTGACACTGGGAAAAGGATTGAAGACTTGTGGCTTTGTGTTCCCAGGCTGGGGAGATTTAGCCAGGTTTCCACTGTCACTGGATGAACTGGAGGACTCTGATAACCGTGGCTGGCTGGACTGATGGGACGTTGACTCAGCATCAATTTTGTTATCTGAGGTGAGTTCCAGTGCTTCCAGTTTTAGCTGAACCACTGACATGTTTGTATTGCTGTCCGTAAAGACTGGCTCAGACAACTGCTGGTCAGCTTTCCGAGTAGTCCTGTCATCCAAACCCCCTCCTTCTCTTTCTACAAAGTCAGAATGTTTGGATGTTTCCTCCTTTCCACCAGGACTATTTGTTTTACAGCTCTCACTCTGCTCATCTATTAGTCCTACGGTATCCCCATAGCCCAGCTGGCCTTTGGCCCTAGCAATATTCTTTCGATGAACTCGGATGTGAGTGCGCCACGGAGAATTCAGTTTTGTTTTAAGATCTTCTTGAGGAATGGGGGACATCTTCCCTGTAGCATGACTCGGGATGTGAATAACAGCATTTTTGAGAGACCTGTTATTCAATTTCATCTTCTTTCCCAAAAGGAGGTGGTTTATCACTGGGGAATGGTTTACCTGAGAAGGGAGGAGGCTGGTAACTGGCCCTTTGTCTGAAAGAGAGCATTTAAAAGAAACACAGTATTGTTAAAAAACAAAATAAATCAAAGTTCTAAGGATCCACCACCAAATTTGATGCCCGTCTTGAGATATAGCAAAGGCTTGCAGGACTGACTGATATTTAAAATAACTTAACTAAATAAAATCATTGAATTTCTCTTGTATCTTGGAGTCGAACACAGAGCTGTAACTTCCATAATAAAGATTTCCAGTCCTCCCTCCTTGTTTCTTACCTATGGGTAAGTCCTGAGCAAGGAACACCATGACATAAATCGTAACAAACACAGATTTGCAATTTTTGGAATGTTAAACTGATAGTTTAACATTAATATTGGCTTCTGACCTTTCCGCTCTCCTCCATTTCTCTTCCATCTGTGAGGGGCAACTCAGTCCCTATACCAGGTCAGTCAAATAAGCCTTTCCATGAGGCTTGTGTGACTGAAGGGTGAACCAATGTATTTTTTAATGGATAAACCACACCAACTCTCTTCTTATAGGTCCTCTTATTAAACCAGAGCAGAAGACTTAGATTTAGGTAATTAGACGACAGTTTGATTAAACCACAAACCCAGCCCCACATCATGATTAGTAAGATTGGAAAGGTTTGTGTTTGGGGAGTCGGGTTTGGCAATCCTTGGGAATCAACATTTTACTGCTTGCACTGTTTCTGCTGGCTACTGCCTTTGTTCAAAGCAAATACTTTACCAACATTTTAGAAACTATTGCTTACGAATTATATTCATGTTAATGAAAAATTACATCTCTGTATTCAAATGCTCCTGCTACACTGTCTAGAAGAGGAAGAAAAATTCTCCACAGTGACCCACCTGCAGGGTTCAATGCTGCCTTAGAAAGATGATCCCTAAGTGTGGAGGAATGAGTGGGGTGGGCCGTGTTCAGCTTGCACACCCTCTCAAACCTTCAGCTGTGCTGCTCATGCTAACCTTCGAGTCAGTGAGCTTGCCAGTTGGGGAAACAGACTCTGCAACATGGATTGCTAAATAACGGACTGATGTACAGCTCAGTCCTCACAGTGGTAACATTATGGCTAGGTAAACACCATGGAACACCTTCAGCTGTATAATTTGCCAGCCTGGATGAACCCAGAGGATTTAGGATAAGATAGACCAGCTATGAATCTTTTTCTGAAGTTTACTCATCTCCTCATTTCACTTTTTCCAGTGCATCAGCATGTGAACCCCAAGAATGCCAAAGACAGAAAGTTTTAGTCAGAGAGATTGACACAGTGCACCCAGATAGCAAAGATACTTTTAAATACCATTGTTCAGCTGGTCCCTGGGACCTAAAAAAATCCCAGGATCGTCATCTTCAGATCCTGACAAAAGAAGAAAAAACATCACCTTCTTATTTACGGTCCCTCTGTACAAAGCAGTACCCACTCCACTACTAACGTGTCATATATTCCATCAGTCTCTTGTTTTGTCTGTTTGGTTAAATGTAGAAGCATGTTATTTGCCTTGCTGCCTATGATGAGGTTAACTTGTAGTAAGTAAATAAATAAAATCAGTAAACGAAGCACGTTTTGATATGTTACCTGCTCTGATATACACATGGTGAACCTGCTGTTGCTGTTTCTTCTTTATCCTGGAATATTGCTTTTTCAGTGCATTAATATCAGTGGTCATACGCTCCATCATCATGCTGTTAAAAGCAGCATGATACTCGCTTCGGCAAGAGTCTATTGCTCCTGGACTTAGCTCTGCAATGTTACTGGAGCCCAGACTTTGCTCTTCATTCTGGTCTGCACAGAGTGGGAATAAAATGGAGATGAGTAAATTGGCATATTCAAGAGTTCTGCAGATTATCTGCAAGGGAAGTTTGTGTCTGATTCCTATCATCTTATTTAACTGTAGTCTTTAATTAAGAAATTATTATAATATGCATATTTAACACAGCTGTACTATTTATAAGAAGTAGTATTATATTTCTAGAACTAGAGCTTAAAAATAGCAAGGGTTCGAGGGGAGTTTAAAGAGTACAAAAGTCAATTAACATAGCAATGCAAAGTCATAAGCATGGTTCTTTAATTACCCAAAAGCACATCGAGCCATCACTAAAGTAATTCAGAAACTGATTATTGAAGACACTCAACTGGTCAAAGAGGAGGCTAACAATGCGAGTTATAGAATCCGTTACAGTCAAGCAGGTGTGAGATTAAGCAACTGACCTAATGATGCCAGGAAAAAGCATCAAGAAACAGTTAGAGCACCACAGGGAGAAAGCTGCTAGCACCAACTAAAGGGACAGGCGCAGAGCAGCTGAGGATCAGACGACCTGAGAGGGTCTCTGATCGACAGCAGCAGTACAATTTATTTTCACAGCTGCTTCTGATGCCCCACCAAACTGGCACTCCAGGGTCAAGGGGATAATTCTTTTTCAGGGGATGTTTGTTTGTCCGTGGCTTAGTTTACAGCAGCAGCTTGATATTCTGACTAAGTGCTAGCTTGAAGCAGCACGTAGAGACTTACAGCCCCCTCAGGAAGGGAAAAACAAAACACCACAGCAATCAAGAGGAAAATTGCATCTTATAGGTCCCAGCAAAACCAAGCCACAAGACTGATGGTGTGTAATCAGATAACAGCAACTGCTACATCAGTCTGGGCTGCTCTTTTTCTTTTTCTTTTGGGGATGGAGGGTGGGAAGAGCTGGGGCACATACAACTCTAGCCTCTCCCAGGATATGATAAATTCACTGTTGACCTAGTACCATTTCATAAAGGCTGCTGTAAAGTTAACAAATTATCTGCTTTTCTTGTACGGATCAGAATTTTGTTCTGCTGTAGAGCTTGCACAGGGGAACACACAATTCTGTCAGAAATGTTATTTCAATGTAGAGGAATTTTGAAAAATAGTGGCATTTTATCAGAACACCCTAAACCATACACGATTTAAAAAGAAATTTCAATATACCCAAAATATACAACAGTCTGAAGGCTTGTCCAAAAGGGCAGTGAAATGACCTGCAGAATTTTCTCACTGCTGACAGTTCCAATATTAGCCATGCATATGCTAATAAAGGTCACATTTATTTATTGCATGTCCACTCTTCAGAAAATGCTGACTACGTAACAGCTGGCTGGGAAATAAGGTCGGATTTAGGGTGGACTTTTTTCCACGTGTGGTTTTTTTTTGTGGGTGGGCAACACTGTGGGGTTGGTTTTTTAACCGTTACTGTAGCAAAATCCTTAACCCACGCTGACTTTTACTGTATACATACAGCCTTCAAACTTGACCTTGGAGACATCTTCATGGGCTGAAGAGCAAGTCATTTGGTAGCTGCTGTAACCTCTATGTGAATATAAAATGCAATTGCCACAGCAGCTTTCACAGAGGAAGCTACAGACAATTTCTGCAAGGTCATGCAGATTGAACTACATTTTCCAACGTGAACAAAAGCACTTTTACCTTTCATCTGTTTTTGGTATTTTTGGAGCTCTGGTGCCAAAAACCCACTTAATGGTCCAAGACAGCCAATTGCATTAGCAATTGAGTCTTCATCATCTAGGTCATTCTCCTCATCACTGTCTCTGGTTCTTCCTAGTCTTCTGTTAAATTAGAACATAAAAGAAACAAGAGAGACATTCTTAAATACGATAATTACCAAACATATTCTTTAGGAGCATACAAGGGAGGATGCCAACTGCCTTTTCACTGTTGGTGTAGGGTAAGCAGTAACCCTATATGTCATAAGCAGTACATTTCAAACTTACCCTGAAAGTGAAGTTGATTTTACTGCTGCAGGGAAAGGAGTAATGTTGTATGTGTACTTCTCCCTTAATTCTGCCAGTTGTGGGAAGGGAAACTGAGCCATGGTATAAACAGTCTAGGTAGATTAAAAAAAAGAACAACAAACAAAAAACAAAAAACAAAAAAGCAGTGTTGAAAATTTTTGCTTTAACTAACAGCCCCATAAAAGATTTCTCCATGAACAGACTTTCACAGATTTTCAGGATTAAAGGCTGCACATTCTCATGTGCTGTAAGAAATGGAAATGCTCTAGTTTTAGGATTCAGTCAGTATTTCCTGTAAGAAAAATAAAGGCTGACTCACTAGAAAAACACATAGTTCAGAGAAAAAAAAAACAAAATTAAAATGGAACCAGTACCATCAGATGTAGATCCATTTTAACTGCTACACTTATTTAGTAATCATTGTCAAACCTCCCCTTGCCAGCGCACTAGAAATCTTCCTCCTCCTTCATTTACAATTTCACTTACATGAATGCATCAGTGAAGTTTTGGGCATCTTCTAGAAGACCTAAGTTTCAAATAAATATTCAACAAGGTATTGACACTAGCATAGATAGTAAGGGTCAGATCCTCACTTGATGTGGACTGTTAATAGACACCTTACTTCACCTGATGAGCCTCAAGAGCTTGCGTGAAGGAAAAAACTCTTCAACACGAAAGTTATGGACTAAGAAGAAGGACACAACATTTATCCAGCTAACTTTTCTCCTCTCAGTTTCTGGGTTTGATTGTTGTTTTGGAGGTAGGGGTAGTTGGGTTTTGTGCATGTGTGTGTGTGTGTGTGTGGGGTGGTTTTTGTTTTGTTTTTTTGAGGGGGGAATGGAAATTATTTTTTTTCAAGAAATTTTTTCTATGTTGAATAAAGAAACCTCTACTGCAACACTCTAAACTCAACATGTAGTACCTAGAACTTAAAACAAGGCTATAAAAAAACTCTAATATGTTTTATTTACTTCAGTACTCAGAGTTAAAGAAAACAAATAGTTGCACATGCATTTGCTTTCGGCATTATTTTTTGCTTTAAGTCATTTTGTAATAACAGAATGTGTGTCACCAGCCAACCTGGCAAAAAGACACATCATATTCATTGCAGTAACACTACTGACGTGTTCCTACCTATTTTAGTTGCCTTTTCTCCCCGCTTTTGTACACTCACAACTATTCAGGACTTTTAAATAACTGACACCCAATTTATTAGTCTCGATGTCAGAAGTAAAAAGAAAAAAGCGCCAAAATATAATTTCTGTTTCTCTGAAATATTATAGCTTTTCCCATCTTGAAAATTAATGTCTTCTGAAAGACAGTAACAGCAGAATTTCTCATTAGCTATGACAGGAAATCTTCACTTTTTGTATATATTTCCCCCCCCCGCCCGCTATTAAGTCAGTAACATTTCCATCTGAAGGCAAACGGCTTCAATTAAGATGAAAGGAAATTTTGAACAATTTCTACATAATCCATTCTTGAACCGTGCCTTGTCTGGAAAATTGCAAACATGAATTGTCTAAGGAAAATTGCAAACATGAATTCAGTACTTCGACCTTTCCTGACAGAAGAACAACAAAAACCCCAAAAGAAATGTTTCACCGCTAGCAATGATGTAAGCAAGGGTTAGCAGGAAGGATGCTCCTGGTTGGATCAGGCACAAGGCAATAGTGCAGCTCTACAGGCTTCTGCATGAACACGCTTTTACAGCTCGAGCCATGCACAGACACTAAGGCAAGGAGGATGCCTACAGCCACCCAGAGCATGAACTAAAGCTTTGCCACTCCATGAAACTACAGTGCTACTGTGAAAGACAAGTATTCTGTAGGGCCTGAACTGAGATATCCCAGCAGTCTACCAGACGAAGGAATTTTATGACCTGGAGAAAGACCTACCTCTGGCCCAATGTCTCTGCCTGGTTTTTTGATCTCCACCACACTTTCCTGTTTTTTTTCCCATATGTCTCAACTCTCCCTTCATAGCGGAGGAGGTGTGTCTGGAATTTATTTCTAGTCTTTATGTCAACAGCCTTTTCAGGTAACTTGTTCCATATGCTCGTTACCCTTTAAGCGAAACAGTCAATTCCAAGTTCTCCGCTTACTCCTTGCACATACTGGTTTAGATTATGCTTTTAGCTTTTGCCTGTCTCCAATCTGTGTCTCTTCCAGATCCTGTGCAATTTCTTTCATTTAGCATATATGTTTTTGGCTTGATTACTTGTCATCAGATTATAACTGGAGGCCTCACTTGCCACCTGGCTAAGAGATGCACAAACAAATTCTATGTGGATCCAAGTTCCACTGGAAATTGAAAAAAATGTTGTCAATCAACACCTGTGATTTTCTCACAGCAATGCTCCAGAGTCAAAGCATCCTGTTCCTAGCTCGCACACAGCCTTGGATGCCATTTGGTTAATTCTGGTAAAACTGTACCAGAAGGAAACAGCCTACACTTACGAAGCATGATGCAGCCAAACCTGGCCACAAGCGACAGGTTCTGGGAACAACAGAAAAAAAAAGGGGGGGGGGGGGAAGGAGGAAATAATTTAAAAAAAATAAAAATCTCTTCTTACATCAGTAGCAACCAATCCTTCGCCTCGCCCTAAAAATGCAAAGCCATCTACACCCTCAGCAAAATACCACACAGAGGTTTGGGGCTGTGGCTTCGAGAAGAGGGTAAGCAGTTTTGCCTTTGCAGAGAGCTCAAACACATCTCAAGAGCCCCCTCACACTGGTTGAGGGCTCCTCTCTCTTTTCACTTTCACTAAGAAAATAAACCAAAAGCAAACCCAAGCCCAAAACAGACAAAGTGCTACTGAAGTAGAAAGCTAACAGTAAGCACCATCAAATCAGGGTAACTGCCTCCAGGAGGTAGCCTGAAATGGTAGTGTACTACAGAGGGATTAATCCCTGTTCCCCTCGACCACAGTAAACACTCAGGGACGCCTCTCCTTTTCCTGTTTGCTTCTCATGTCCTCTACACTGCAATGTTTCTAGGCGTACAAACTAAGTTACTTTAGCTGCTTATAAAAATGTTCGCTTTCTGAGAAGGCATGAAAATGTGTACTCTGTCTAGCAGACACTGTTTAGGGTATCTGCAGACACCTGGTGTACAGCTTTCTGTCTCCATGTTAGAACCAAAGTGTATTAGTAGGCCAATAAAAGTACATTACTGAATACTGTATTTGTTTAACTTCTACTCCTGAATACATATCCAGCTTAGCATCTGATGTCTACGGCACTTACCCTTTATTTACCTAAACTGTTCAGTCTGAAAAAGGAGGAAGCTGTAGGTTTGCTTGCTCCTGCAATCCCTCCATGCTCTCCTCAGCACAACACTGTAAGAATTCTTGCCATGCAAAGGCCAAATCTGAAGAAGCTTTAAGCCCTCAATCATAGGTATATGTACTGTCTACGTGGGAGGGAGGGAGGGAGGCAGGCACTTTTTATTATAAACTTGCACCAACTATACATGCTGGTTGAGAGAACGAGGACAAGAGTCCTCTGACCTACTATTAGACATCTGCTCTGTCAACACTTGCCCCTGAAGCCTTACCTCCCTCCTCAAGTTCTCAAAGGAAACAGAAGCCAAAAATCTGAAAGTAATACTTTACTTCAGAGCAGTACTTCACCAGACAATGGAAGTCAGTAAGTCCCAGAAAGTCAGTAAGTTTTGCTTCTAATAATGGGTGACAGAAGTCAGCTGTTAACTACTGTAATAAACTCAACCAACTTCATAGACTGACTTTGTTTTTCTTCCTCTAAAACAGGTAAAAAATTTCAGGTGAATTACGTGCTCTGTACTTGCACTCATTTAACCACCATACTCTAACCCACCAAAAGCAAAGTTCCAGAACTGCAGCAAGAAGTTTCTGTAAAACATGCAAGTAGACAACACCTCAAGGATATCAGGAAAAAATGTCTAAGTGCAAATCAATCCAATTACGTCTGCAATACTAAAGGCCCTTTCCCAGAACAAAGTGGATCTTTGTTCTCAGAAAATGACATATGCTTTAAGAATTCAGTTACTGCAATTATCTACAAGTGTCTTTGTTTATAGTTTTGACAACTGATCATGTTTGGGATTTTGTATATAATGAAGGATACTTTTTTTTCCCCTTCTCACTTGATAAACTCTTGTCTTCCACACTCTCTGCACAATGAAAAGGACACAGTGTAATAAATAACTAACCAAAACAAAAATAAAACAAAAGGCCACCCTGAAAGTTATGACTACTAAAAGATTCCACATCTTACTCACGTAAATCCAACTGAGCATTACATTACAATGAACTTTCAGCTGTCAACGTACAGCCAATTTTTATCAAATGGAGCCTAGTGGCTTGACATATACTGAAAGATTTTAGTTTTAACTGCAGCTCATCTATTTGTCTCATTGACGTGCTACCTCAAATGAGTTATCTTAAACTTTTGTTCTTGAGAGAGTTTAATGTTTCTGCTGTATCTGAACAAAAATGTAGTTTGTTAGAAATTAGCACCCGAAGGATGCACATGAAACACAAACAATAATTATATCACAACTACTCACCTGCATGAGTTCATTGCTGTCAATCAGACTGTTTTCCAGCATCTCCTGGGTCAGCTTGCCCATGGTACTGTAAAACTCATCTGCAGTTTCACAACACTCTATTTGCCTACATCAAAATACATGTTGGGGTTTTTATTTTACTTTTACATTTGATGATACACCTCCAAAACAAAACTGAACTTTATGTTATCATAAAACATGTGCTTCCTTTAGTCATTCCTCCATATGCTTCCAAGTAATAAAACTGCACTTCACATTGGAAATGCTGGTGCAGTAAAAGGGTGTACTGAGCACAGCTTACTGTCCTGCCTGCTCACAATAAAGGATTCACGCATGTCCAGACGGGTTATTCCCCCTGCCCCTTTCATTTCAACACGAGAATCAATAAATCCTTCCTCCTGCTAGCACAAGGGAGCTCTCTCATCAACTGAAAGAGGGAGTGTAAAAGATTTCTTGATTGCCTCGTCACCCATTCTTCACTGTGCACCAAATGTCTGAATTCACTGACTGAACTGTCTTTTTGTCAGATGGGAACATATTTGCTGGCCGAGTAAATTAAGTATAGACATATTTATATATGCCATTATATTCAAAAGAGCTGAGCTCACATAATGCAGAATGAAGGAAAATTTGCTCACACCCTGCATATTTGTGAATGTTATTTCTAAATTAGAGACACAGACTTCTTTTGTTTGCTTTGGGGTTTTTAGAGGGATTTTTTGGGGGGTGGTCTGTTGGTTTTTACCCCTGCACTTTTCTTTAAATTTCTAAAAAACACAGAGTCACTCACAGTGTCAGCTAGAGGAAGAGAAATGAGTAACATGCTTCTGTGAATTGCTGTCCTACATATACTAACCATCCTCTCCCATCAAGTGAAAAATTTGGTTTACTTCTATCCCAAACAAGTGCATTGCTGTTGACATACTGTTGCCTCCTCTGTGAACTACAGATGCTGGGATGATCAAAAAAAGTACACTGCCTTTTTTCTTAAGGATTAGAAGAGGAAGCTTCCCTTGATCTTCAGTGTCTACAGGGAACAACGACTGAACTATGAAAATTCTACTGAAACCTTAACACAGTTTAGCTGTGAGAATGATTAAATACTTAAGAGAAACCAACAACAAACACCTATAAACAATGGGTATGTAACAAATTATCACAAACTTACTGCTTACCTTCCCTGATATCTTCAGTCTCACATGACCTCCACATATCACTTTCTCTACTGCACCTATTTTTAAACCTCCCCATTCCTTCAGTCTCCCTCAAAACAGAGGTATGATTGAACCGCCCACATTTTAGGAAAAGCACTTCTCACCCTATTTTCATGTCTAGAAAGATAATCTTGAGAAGTATCATGAGACTATGATCACTATTTCAGGCCCCACTTCTTTAAATCTTCCCTGCTCTATATCTAGTGGAAAAGAAAGAAGAACAAACTCACTGTCTTCTCCCAGCAAAGGCATAGTGCCTAACCTTTTACATCATAGAATTGTCAGGGTTGGAAGGGACCTTAAAGATCATCTAGTTCCAAACCCCCTGCCATGGGCAGCGACACCTCCCACTAGAGCAGGTTACTCAGAGCCCCATCCAATCTAGTTTTAAAAACTTCCAAGGATGGGGCTTTCACTACCTCTCTGGGCAACCTGTTCCAGTGTCTCACTACCCTCATGGTGAAGAAATTCTTCCTAATGTCTAACCTGAATTGACCTATCTCTAGTTTTAATCCATTCCCTCTAGTCCTATCACTGCCCAACAGCCTAAAAAGTCCTTCCCCAGCTTTCTTGTAGACCCCCTTCAGATACTGGAAGGCCAAAATAAGGAGCCTTCTCTTTTCTAGACTGAACAACCCCAACTCTCTCAGTCTCACTTGCTATCATTAATCACAAATATACTGTATTTCAATTCTTGTTCAATTTTAGTGACTCGTTGTCTTTTGGATCTCTCGTTATCCCATCACTGTTCCTGTTCCGCTAATTGCCCTCAAATCTGCCAGACCTTCTCTGACTGCCCACAAACCACACTTACAAGGTGTGTGGTGTGATCACCTTATTCTTTTGGACATACAGATTTCTTAATTCTATTCCTTCCAATTTTTATAAAACATGTTTCATTTTTGCTTTAAATTTTATGGTCAAAATCTTCAATGAACTGATTTTCTTATTCATCATGTTATGATGTAAAAGCTGTAATTACAAATGTTCTAAATGCACAGAGACCCACTGCAATAGGACCTTTTATCTAAATGTATGGTACAAAATAATAAAGCACAATGGGACTACATATAGCTTAATCCTAATGCAAACGATTCATGCAAGTTTCATTAATGAACTGAACAAATAAAACTCTTAGGAAGTTATTATTCTAATTATTATTCTTCAGATTAAAAATTAAATATACTAAACAAAGTCCCTTACAATGTTATTGGTATGCAGTGCTAATTTACTCATTAAGAAAAAAAAAAAAAAAAAGAGAAATTTAACCTCTGAGGACAGAGCTGAACATAAATCCTAGTGGTTCAGTCTCAGGGAAAAAAGGAAGGTGAGTGTGGATAGGAATCACAAGAAAAAAATTGATGCAGCTGCTGACGCCAGCTGAAAAACGTTTCCAGCTGAACTAACATCTGCTCAGCCTGTCAGAGCTCACACCTCCTGCTGAAGTTGGTGACAAAACTCATTTTTCCATGAGCCCCATACACTCTTTGGAATGCAAATATTTGCTATGACAACAGAGGAGTTTAGAAAAAGTAATCATCTCTTGTGTATTGTCCTATGTGGTGAGTTTCCAAGGCTGTAAAGAATTACACTAGAAACTTGGCTGGGAGGTGCTTAAAAGCAGAGAATTTCAGGAAAATTTGTTTCCAGGTCTTAGCAGAAAAGAACTGCGTAACACTAAATCATTCCTTAGTAACGTTGAACTCTATTCTTGGGTACAGCCAAGGGGCTCAAATCCTTAAGTCTCCAAAAGTGAAAACACCCTCACCTTCAGGTACCCAGCTAAATTAGCTAGTCACCCTCAAGTTCCTCTGTATGCCTTTCCACAGAGTATTTACCAGTATTTACCCTCAGAGGTCTATCTTCTGGAAAGTGCAATCAACCTTTTAGCATAGCATGCAGACATTATACAATGACAACACAAACAACTGGAGACATTTCCTGCAGCAAGGGTCAATTAATTATCATGCCCATTCTGACGTGATGTCAGAAGCACATGTTTTCAGGGAAGCCAAAGAGGCACTTTGTGCTGCTTTTTCCAAGCAGAATCATTCTGAAAGAGCACCTCTTGTTTAGATTTGAGGACACACTCTTCAGAACAACCTAAGTTACACACATTGCTCATACTGAAAAGAAAAACCAGATAAAAATGACCACTTACTCTCCTAACTTTGCCCAGATAGCCAGAGCTACTCTCAGTATAATTTCAGAGCCTTCAAAGAACACTGAATCCCAGATCTTCAGAACTGTATGGTTGGGCAGGCAAGTGGCAAAGAGGGTCAGAAACCACTGCATTGTAAAGACATTCGTAAGTGGGGGTTCGTAGCCTCCTGAAATGAAAATAGTAGTAATTTTGAAAACTCTTCAAAGAAATTGTAATTTCTTATTTTACAAGGAGTGTAAACTGCATACTGAAATCCACCAGACATTCTAGTATCTCTGCTATTGCTCAAAACTTAGCTTGTTTTTGGACAGCTGCAGGCTAAGCAAAAAGAGTGATGGAAAAATCACATACTTAGTCACGTTTCCCTCTGCTGCACTGCAAAAAGCTCTCAACAGCAGCAGTTGTTTTGGACTGTAAACTTGAGAAACACTGCCACACTTTCTTTTTTTGTTGTATCAGAAAGACTGTTTTTCCTTCCCCAAATTCTTATGAGTGAATCACCTTTATTAAAAAACAAATAAACAAACAAAACCCAACACAAAAACTCTCCCAAAATGCTGCATTTTTTCAGAAACTAATGGTATAAGAAGTCTTTATCTACACAAAGGTGAAGGTGACTATCTCTGTAAAGTCTTATCTGTTGTTTTAATATCCCGTTGCACTGCCAGCTTCGCAAAAGCGACTGTAGCACATTCAGTTGTCCTTTTGGCCTGTTAAGTTTCAAACAAGATTTAGTATTTCAGCCTGAAACTCAGAAGTTTTTCGTTCTCGTTAAGCTTAGAGAACACTTTGTGCATCCTAGTATCAACTGATGCACTGATGGCTGTGACCAAAGAGGCCTGTGAAAACACTTTCAAACAGCAAATACTTCCTTGATAGCCTTTCTTTGACCAACGACAAAAACCTACCCTCCTCAAAATACTCCCAAATAAAAGAGCTGTATCTTGTTCTTAAAAAAAAAAAAAAAAAAAGAAGTTTGGAAGGAATGCTATATAAGAAATTTAACAATAAGTAAAGAAGTTCACAATGCCAAGCCAGTTTTCAAGTAGCAACTCAAGAAATGCTGCTGAGTGTTGCCCCTGTGTACTGCTAAGCATCCAGGTGAAGAAAATCTACCCAGCCACTACTTGCTCTCACATTTTAACTCTTCCCAGAACAGCTACGTAATCTAGCAAGTACAAGGAGCACTGGTAGGACAGGTATCTTGAGCTACGGCAAGAAACAACCTTTCCAAGGCAGCCCTTGCACTAAGCTGTGTGTTACAGTGTTCTCACTCCAATACATCTCACCGCCTTGTCAATGAGACTCTGACTGTAGTTAGTGGTGGCACCAAGTTATTCCCCCTTCATTTTTTCCTGAGAATGCCACCTACTTATGTTAAGGTTGTCAATAATAGAAAATGTCCTCTTTCATCTTGACAATTAAAAATACATATTCTAAGCAATAAACTCATGTAAATGCTTAAAAGACTGCGTTTTTAGACCAGTGTTCGGATAAAACAATAGCAAAAAGGAATTTAACAGCATTTGCTGTTGAACCTACCTCCACTTTCTCTGTTTGCAGCTCTTTGCAGAGTATCTAAGTGCTGGGATAATTCAGGAAGCTTCATTCGTAAAAGATCTCGGAAAACAGCCATATCCACAGAGAGAGCACGGAGGTTATTGACAAAATAGCTATCAGGAAGCACCTTATCAATTAGGTAAATCATGATCTGTGAGGAAAATGAAATAAAATCATCTAGGACTTACAGAACCAGTTATTTTCTAGAAATAATGGTGGGGGGGAGGGAAGGCGGGAAGGAAGAGTTTTAAAATTCTCTATTCATTAAAGAATGGCTTGAAACCAGTGGCAACACATTCCTCAAGTACCTTCATTCATATGTGGAGAAAACATTATCATTTCAAGCACCCACAGATACTCTAGGTATCCACAAGCAATCAAGGTGCAAAGTCGTCCTGAAGCTCTCCAGAATGTACAAACCATTAATGACCAAATTCAACATCACATAAAGCTATGCCCAAATTGGAAGTATTACTCAAACCATAGGCAACTTTTAGTACTTCTGGTGCTGTACAGGTTTATGAGATTCTCCACACTGTTATGAAGTTCCACTGTCCTTTCTCTGGTTTTTAACTGACAACTGGAAGACTTACCTTCCAAATCGTCTTTTTTTCCCCTCTCCACAATGCAAGATACTGTTCTTTAAAAAAAAAAACCAACAAAAAAACCAAAACAAACCACAGCCAACTTTCTCAACACGTTTTACTGTGATGTGTTACCATGTGCTACACTTCATCTTGTCACTTTAAAAGGTGCTAAATTAAGCAGCATGAGACATTTTAAACAGACATCTGCTTCAAATGAGATACCTCAACTACATGGGTGGTAGTGTATTAAATGGATAAACTCTGAGAAATGAACAAATGCAACAAAGAAATGCAGAAGTTGATGTGCATCATCAGCTCAACAGAAGATGCTGACCTTCACTTCAAGATCTTTTACAATCTCTACGGCTGCTCTACAAATTGTATCCAGAGAGCTTGCCTGTGGTGACCCCATCTGCTTCAGCTGTCCATTACTCAGTTGTTAAAACTTCAAACGAGCATCCCTATCATCTGTTTCGTACCGCTTCTTAATGCTTGAGGAGCATGGCACCTTCATACACAGGAGACAATCCTCTATCCAATCCCTCTCTTTTCATAAGATGCTCTGACAGCTTTGGCAGACACTGGACTTCCAAGAGCACCACTTTACACAGTCTCACCACTTTCTTTTCCCAGCTGCTTGTGACTGCGTACTACCACCTGTCTTCACAAGATTTTTTCAGGCAGTAACAGTCTTCTGTTCCATGTTTTAAAGTATGTAGATCAATAGTCAATAACGGGCAAATCAATAGCTTTTACACAGTTTTGATTTTCCTTTTGTTTGTTTTTTTGTTAAGTTTTAAGTTGAAAGGAAACAGGTGATCAAAGCACAGTACACAAGTAAGCTGGGGTCTCATATTTTGCCAGAGGCATTCCCTAACCTTTGCTGGATACTGGGACACCTCATCGTATTTCAAAAACACTATTTTGTCAAGATACATTTCAATCAATGGAAAAACAATTTAATATACCAACATCATCTTGCAACTGTGCTATTTGTGTTTTCATTAATTTCTTACAACATAAGACACAAATCCCTACGTTACAGAAACTATTTTATAAAGGCTTTTGCTCACTTCCCACTGAGTGGTATCACTTCAAAAATCTGGGATATGAGAGCATAGGAAAGAACAAAAAACTTTTTGCAATACTGAGGTCCATTCTGTTTCACTGACATGAACCGTTTTGAGAATGATGGTTTTTTTAAAGCAGCTTCATGTATTTACCAGTTTGCAACAGATAGTTTCTTCACGACACGTGTCTACATATTTATTTTTATTATTTGACTTTGTAATATTTCCCCACAATAACATGCAGAAAAAAAAATGTTCATGTTTCAGTGTCCATGGGACTTCTAGGAGTACTTTGACAGCTTCCACACACCTAAGCTGTGATTTTCCTGCTTGCTGTAATTTCAGTAGGTTAACTTTGAGGTGTCTTCAGGGATTTAACTTAAACATGCTTACATTAACTAGTGAAGACTCAAGCATCTCTGGTCAGACGTGTTAGGTCCTGTGCTGTTAGAGCCCCAGGGTGTCAGTAGTACCACCTGTTTCCCAGTCTCTGGGGTACACTTCCCAAACACAGAGCTTCTGTTTATAACATCCCAACTAGAAAGTGAACCTGACTGGGAAGCCCCAAGAATCCCCTTGCTCCCTTAATCCCTAGACTTTGCCATAATCCAAACAGTTTCCTCACAACTCCAATCTGAGGGCAGCTTTGCAAGTAACAACCTCTGCAGCTGTTCTGAAGTTACTCATCACTTGCTTTAGAAAGCACCGTGGCTAAACCAATGGAATAGTGACATAGTAACTCCCAGATCCTTCCGCCACCCCCCTTTTCTTTTTTAATCCTTCCCTTTGCCCTCTCTCTTCTGGGGAAATTCCAATAGTGCAAAGCCCACAGAGTAAGCTCAGAAAAGAAATTACTTTTTATCCCCACTCTTATTTTTGCCAGCTAAGCCCCATTTTGGTGCCAACAGCCTTCAGTGCTTTACCTCTTTGGGGCAGTCTGATGCTGTTCAATTGTTTCCTTAGCAAAAAGAGCCTGACGCCACTCAGTAAAACACAATCCAATATAAGGATGCATACAGTTTTTATAATCAGTTTGGACTTCATAAACCTTAGGCAATCGTATTTCCTATATTATCATAACGTGTTCTAGGAGCTTCTGGACAGTAAAAGCTCACAATGAAATGGGACAAATTATAGTTAAAAATACTGATGAAATTTTTAACAAGAATTACTGAACAGACATTTTACTCTCTGCTACAAAGTAGGTATCTCATGGTATTTTCTTCCTGTTACAGGAGCTCCCTAAAATGAAGTATTAAGTACCAGCTAGCTGGACTTGACTACCACCAGCTTTATTATTTTAGGACCTCTGAGTGAATTTAAATATTTACCATATTTAAATCATAGTCTAAGGCAAAACAAACAGTTCAGTATCTCAAGAGTCACAGTCATCTTTTACTAATTTGACCCCAACTCACACATATGAGCAAGTTTGCTTAAGGAAATTTGCACATGATCTTGGTAAACCCTAAACCACATCCTGTAACAAACTGTATTTCCATTTTCTGGCATGTTATAAATTTTATGAAACTTTCTTTTAATTAGAATAGGAAATGTCTAAAGAGTAAACCACTGTGTGACTAATGTAGCCCAGAAAGTAGCTTCAAAGTGATTGACTTGCATTTTAAATATTTGTGTTTTCCTAAAATGTCTTTAAAAGGCAGATTTATTAAATGCCTCACATGCTACTGCCACACGAGAGGCTGATAATGGAATCTGAATTTTTCATCTACCTCTGGTGTTCAGAAGCAGATTTGAGATTATGGGATAAGATATTCTAAAGTCAGTAGCAGGATTCCCATTTATTTTTATTATGGCTAAGCCCTCATTTGTTGCTGTTTTTGGGGGGGGGGGAAGACAGAAAAATAACAGTGGTAACATTCAAACTGTTCATTTTAGCTCAGACAGGATAACAAACAAACCATAAGTATAAATCAGTTAACTCCTCGGAGTCTTGCTCTTTCATGTTGTCTAAAAAATTCAAATGTAGATTTATTCTAAAGTTCACCAAGTAAAAGCAATCTTCAACACTGAAGAAAAAACCAAAAACTTTACTCACTTTCAGGGCATCCCCTTCATTGCCCTCCATTACTTCCAGAATAAGTGCAGCTAGTATGTTAAACCCTTGACAATAGCCAACAGATTTATTCCACCTAGCATAAGCCAGCAAAACACGTTTTAGTACCACTCGATCTTGCTCCGCCTCCTGGCCACAGTAAGAACTGCAACCAGTTCGGTGAAGGTCCTTTAAGGGGGGAAAAAAAAGGAGAGAAAAAAAAAAAAAGGAGAAAAAAAAAAAGAGGAAAAAAAAAAAAAAGGAGAGGAAAAAAAAAGTGAGAAAAAAAAGACACCTTCAGTTGTCTCGCCTGTCCCAGTTTTCCTTCCACCTCCATCCTCCCAATACCTACTCCAAAAGTTGATGACAATGTTTCTTTTTTTAATCTGAAAACCTTTAGATTGCTGAAGAGAAATAGACTCAGCAAACTCTTAAGAAAACAAGTTATCTAAAAGATGTTCATATGAAGCAGAACAGAAGGTATTAACAAACATCTAGGTTTCAAAAGAAGCAAGACTTAATAGCTGCTTAATTGAACAAAAAAGAACAACTGGTTTTATCAAAGTATAAAAGAACTAGTAGGCAACTAAGTTCTCAAAACATAAAATAAAAACAAACAAGAAACCGTCCTTGAGATTTAAGTGATAAGTGAAAAGCAAAACATTTAATATTTCATAAGTAAGATCTATTATCTTAAATTACCAAGTACAGATGACAACTGTAATATTCCAGAACACAAAGTATTTTGCTCCCCATACTCTAATTAGAACACAAGCTCTTCTAAATACAGCAATACGTCCTAAATAGGTAAACAGACCAATATTTAATGTCACCACAGCAATACAAATCTATTTATCTCTTCCCTAAAACTGCCCACTGCTTTAAACATTAAACAGCTGACAAATATATATAGACAAAAGTGTTTCACTCCTATAGTAAAATAAATGAAAAATCTTCAATTGCTGTATGATGAAACACACTTTTTAATCCCAGCAAATATTTGTGTTTACTTATAAAGCAGAAAAAAGTTCTGCTTCTTTGTCTCCATTAAACTCCAGTAATTCTTTTAAAATAAAAATGTAGAAATTGAGGGGGGGGAGGGAATAAAATAATCAATAATAGCGATTTTTTTCCCCTGATAATACTAACCAGATCTGTGCAGAAGGGCAAAAAAAGACAAGGAAATAATTTTCGTGGGCCAAAGGGAATTAAGGTGTTCTCTGCAACTGGCAAAAGTTACAAAACAAATCCAAAATCCATCTATTAAAAAACAAAAATCAACTTTACAATAAAAAAAATCAAAATAACAAATTAGCTGCCTACCTTTACTATCTGGATGCCCATAGAATCATCATCAGGATTACTTCTTTCATTGAATGTGAAACGCATGGTTTTATCCCAGTCAATGGCTATACTGTGTAAGTACTGATCAGCTAGGGTCAGCCAAACCTAGAAATACACAAAACAAGTCAACAAAGTCAATTATTTCACAGATAAAATATAAACAGTTTTGATATATACCATCAGATGAACCTCATCAGCTTCACCCATACATGATCTGCTGTTACACTTTAAATATGCAGAAGAGGACTATATCTAAAAGAATTTTTGCACAATTAGAGTAAGGCTTTACTCCTTAAAACATGAAGGGAGGAAACAGAGTACATAGATCTATGAAGTGCTTATGAAGATGCAAGTCCATTGTTAGAAACTCAATCCACAGGAGCCCTCTGAGATGGAAGGACACACTCCTCCAAGGACCCTCCTTGTCAGTTCAGCCCTTCTAACCTCATAATTAACAAGTTTTGGAAAAACACAACACTGCTGGAGGCTTTTCTCAAACTGAACCATGGATCCATCTCCTGGAAACCACACAAAAGAAATCCAGTGGTGCTCCTCTTTACCAGAGGTCCCTTCTGATCAACCATGCAGAAGAAACAGCATCTAGTATTAACTGTTTGGGATCGATCTGGAATTATCCCTTGGATGACAGTAACTTACTCTTACAAGAGGGCTTCCTAAGCTGTTGGAGCTGTGGGGAGTCCTGAAAACAAGCGTTCTGACTATTTTTAAATCCTAATAATTAGCAGAACAGATTTATGCACGTGTATCTAAGACAGAGGCTGGACCACCATCAAACGTTTGAAAAGTTCCAGAACCATGAAAGGCACGTGACAGATCATACAATGACAACAAGTAGCAACAAAGGATCTTTCTCTTCAGGAAACTGAAAGGAATCACGGAAGCAAATTGGTTGAGTTTTCTATCAGCCGTTAACTCACTCAAGTGAGAAAAGCAATTCAGCCACTTCCCACAGACTCAAACACTTAGTTGCATGATGAAGGAATTTATAGATAGCTCCCAGAATCTCATGCTTTCTGCATTTCAGTGTCCCTTCCCACACTTCTGCAAAGCCATCCCTGCGGAGGAATGCTGCTGTTCTGCCTCCCAGTAGCCTTTGGCACTGCTGACGTCCTATTGATGTTGTTTGACTGGATTCTTTATCTCTGCCAGCCCCAGAAAACAAGTGTGACACGCCACAGCAATAACGCAGGTGTCACCATGCTCCTCCTGCTGCCAGCAAAGGAGGCAAGCTGCATGCTGCCAACATTGAATGCTTCCTTTATTTTGGTATCAATCTTAAAATCAGTGGGAAAACAAGGAATGGCAGCAAAAAAAACCAACCGTCCTTAACGCTGCTTCTTTGGTTAGATTCATGTGGTCACATGTGAGTAAACACAGAGACGTGCAGAATGAGAAGAAAAAGGCAGATCTCACTGAGACGATGTGGCAGAGCATACACTCAGTAAGTCTGCTGATGACACAAAACTGGGAGGAGTGGCTGACAAGCCCAAGAGCACCTTGACAGGCTGGAGACATGGGCTGACAAGAAAGAATCTCATGAAGTGCAACAAGGAGAAGCGCAAAGTCCTTCTCCTGGGGAGGAACAGCTCCAGACACCAGGATATGCTGAGGACCACCTATTTGGAAAGCAGCTTTGCAGAGAAGGTGCTGCTGCACACCTAGGCATCAATGTGCCCTTGCAGCAAAGGTGGCCAACAGCCTCCTGGGCTGCATCAGGTAGAGCACTGCCAGAAGTTTGAAGGAGGTGATCCTTCCTCTCTTGCTTAGCCCTGGTGAGAAACACTTGGAGTGCTGGTACCCGTCCTGGGCCCCCCAGTAGAAGACATACAGAGCTACTGAAGACAGTCCAGCAAGGGGACACAAACAGGATTAAGGGACTGGAATACCCCTCTCCTTTAAGGAAAGGCTGAGAAAGCTGGGACTCTTCAGCCTGGAGAAGAGAAGGCTCATGGTGGATCTTACCAATTTGTATAAATATCTGATGGGAGGATACAAAAAGGATGGACACAGGCTCTTCTCAATGGTGCCCCATGACAGGATCAAAGACATTGGGCACAAACTGAAACACAGGAGGTTCTCTCCAAACATCAGTAAACATTTTATTGTGAGGGTACTGTAAGCACTGGCACAGGTTGTCCAGAGAGGTTGTGGAGTCTACCTCCTTGAAGAAATTCAAAAGCCATCTGGACAGAGTTCAGGGCAACCAGCTGTAAGTGGCCCTGCTTGGGCAGGTGGATTAGACCAGATGACCTCCAGAGGTCCCTTCCAACCTCAACCATTCTATGATTCTATGATCTCTGCCACTCCTGTACTACAGAAAAGCGTCTGAGAGACTTACTGAAGGGAAAAACTCTTTCAGGGAAGAAAAAAGGCTGTTAGATAGATTTAATGATTCACTGGAATTGTAGAATAAAAATAAAATCATAGTGGTGTGAAGAAAATGATGCCACTCTAAGTCTTCTGTTTCCTTCCCCACAACTGTAAAGAAGAACAGTTTGGTTTGCAAAGATACAAAAAGAAAACAGGGAAAGGAAATTAATCTGATGCGTCAAAATATACGGAACTACATATATTTTATAAAGCTTTAAAAATACTCTTTTTATTAAAATCGCACATTTTTAAAGCTAAGATGGTGTGACTCAGTTTTATAGAAAAGATTAATAGACATGCCTTTTTTTTTTTTTTTTTTTCTTTTGGCTAGGGAACTGCAAACATTGTTGAGGAAAGCAATAAGCTAAGTCTAGCAAAACCCCACTGGACCCTTAATACTATACTAACTCAGTGTGATTTCCCATTAATGGCACACTCTACCATGCTACACCACTCCTCACTCCCAACTTCCCTAATTAAGGCCGTCTGCCTTTCCCCCATCAAATATTTCTATGAGCATTCTTGTCAGCACTACCATCTATCAACTTCACCTTCGTTAAGTATGACAGCCTACACTGGAGATTTGCCCTCCTTTCAGTTGGTCTTCAGCTGCGGGGGCAGCTTCACCAGCGCAATTCCTTGAGACTGACAGAATGAAGCAATAACATCTACACCAGAATAAGTTACCTAAGCCTCGAGCAGAAGGAGCCTGACTATTAAAAACACCACCATCTTTACCTGTCTCCTCAGTCTCTCCAGTTGCCCTGTGAGGTTATAACTGTAGAATGTAAACTAGGGAAAATTCCCAGTACAACTTAAACTTAAAACTTCCAAATATTTATTTAAAAACACTGATAATATTGATGTCATTCACCTTTCCTGAGAAACCCAGAGGCAGTACGTCCCAACATAGAGTAGAGGTCTACCTACCTTTCTCCGCCACTCTTTCGGTATGCCCGTCGGTAATCTGGCCACTGCTTTGAGGGCATCATGCCACTACAAGCAAAAACATCCAAGAATGTATAAAATCCACCATTTGCTTAATGCGACAGTACAGCAACACTTACAACACTGCAGACATGCAAATACATTTCATTTTACTGCACACATCTTGAGAGTTTAACTGCTTAATCCACTCACGGGGAAAATATAGCTTAATTATTTAATGATATAACAAAAATATCATATACTAGGACACACAGAGTTATGAGAGATCCAAGTAAACAATGAAAGCCTATTGCATTTTCCAAATGCTAATGGAACAGCTCTTGATGCAATTGCAAATAATATGCTGACATTATGATGACAGATGCACTTTTGAACTAGGGCAAGTACCTTGACTGAAGAGAACACAGTCCTTCATAAACTCAAGAGAAAAATGAATCAAATTACCTGCTGAAAGCCATTTTGACCTAAAGATGGTTCAAGAGTGAATTTCAATTTTGTATCAACCCCTAAAAATAAAAAGGAAAAAAATTAAATCATGGTCATTATTTTCATTTAACTCAGAAGGAAAAAAAAACCCAAACAAAAACCCCCCACAATTTAAATAAGAACAGAAGACTTCAGCTACTTGTTTCAACAGCTACATTTCTACCCATTTCTGTGAATCCTCACAGTGGATTCAAGGCACATGTTAAAAAGTATAGGAACAAAATGTTTTTAAAATGAAGTAACACCCTCTTTACTCCAATGGTGTACGCCAGCACAACTCATCTCACTAAAAATCATGTAGTTCTCTGTTCTACAAACTGTATTTTTACACTGCAAACTATCATATGCATCCACAGGAGACAAAAAATAAATATATATATATATATACACACACACACAGAATCAGTGACTTTCCATCTATTTCGACTTCTTGATATTATTCAAAAACCACTAATAAGCTTGAGGTGTTAAAATTATTTTATTGCTCAGAATATAATTTGTTTTTCTATTTTCTCAGAACATAAAAGTACATTTGCTCAGTATTCTCATTTAAGCTTAGATTTTATTTTGACCATACGAGCAAATCATTTTAATTCTTATAAAGTACACCTGCTAATAGTCTATAAAATACAGTATGACATAAAATACTGGCATCGGGATAGTAACTCTTTCCATTTGCTTTATATCCCACATTTTGAACGTGCAATTCTTTGGTCCTTCAAATGCTGCTGTCCAGAGCTGCGGTGCTGAACGCTGCCTGGCGTCAAAGCCCTTCCCTCAAATCTCTTGGCATACAGAATAAAGCCTGTCTTTATTTTTACCTACAAAATTTAATACGATCTATTGATCCATATTTAAAACTATGTTACGCATAGAATCTCGTCATTCTAGAATATCAAGCCAAACATTTTTAATATATATTTTAATAGCTATATATATATACACCCCACACATCATAATCCTGCAATGTTTTAACTACAAAACATCTGTGCTAATCAGCTCACAAATAATACTCAATGCTTTGTAGAACTAAACCTACAAGTCTGACAGAAACCCAAACTGTAGTGGCATTTGCTAGTTATAGAACGCAAAATGCCTTTCAGCATTTGCAGGCTGAAGTGGTGATAAGTAATTTAAAAGCCTTACTGCCTGGTAAATATATATTTAAAGACAAAGCTTTCTCCTTTAAGGCTTTTTTTTTTTTTCCCCCCTTTGGTGAGGGGAGAGGGAAGAGAAAGAAAGAAAATCCACAGAAAAAGCCATTATTGTTTAGTTTTAGCATTTTAGGATTGCATCACTGAGACCTGGGGATTGGTGCTTTTATTTCTCTGCTTCGGATTTAAAAGACATGCTTGTCAGATGTAGAAAAATAAAAGCTTCAAATCATAACAGAAATGTCTTGAAAAACACTAAAGGATTAACAGTTATTCCTGGAAGTAACAGTTTATTAGTATTCTTCCCTATAACTCCATGGCACTCAGCAGGGACTCCTAATAGCTAAATCTCTTCATAATAATTCAAAGCAACGTAACAATGCCAGTAGCCTACTAAGATGAAATTGTATCACTTTTGCTGTAAATGGAAAAAAAGTGAGTCTCGTTCCCAAGCAATCTGGTGGTAAGTAATGGAAAACCCAAATACATACAAAGATACCATGGCCAAGAACTCCTTTTGTTAAGGTAACAGATGTTGACGTGTTATCTAACACTGCCTTGTAGCAAAGAAGCGTTAGTCTTCCAAAATAATCACATACTTATTTCTAACTCAGCAGCCAAATATTAATCACTTCACAGTTTTCTAAGACTTAAAGATGCCAGTAACAAATTCTCTCTTTGTCTTACAAGTTTCCTAAGAAAGATGCAAACAGAGACGGCCAAGTCTGCAAAAGATCAAGCACAATGAGATGTAACCGCAGAGTAGGACAAAAGGTATCCATCATTTACATGAACACTATGACCAGGGAGCTCACACAAGGGCCCTGATAGCTGTCTCTCTTGATTAAATGAGACTGAAATGAGACCCCTGAACCTTCATCTACAGAATTTTATTAAATCATGGTAGACAATTAAGAGAGGTGTGAAAATTCCTCAAAATGAGAATAACATCATTTGGTAATGCCGGACTACATGGCACGCTCTCTTCAGTACGGCAAAGAACCTCTCAGTCAGGTCACGCACTGTAACCTTCTGTAGAAGCCATGGAGCCTGTGTCCCCTTATTTGTTGCCAGTTAGAAATATTCCCAAAATCAAATTATGTGATGGTTTTGTCACAGGGAAGAGCCATGGGGAGCAAGCCACAGACCATAAAGAAACAGTTCCCCATTCCTATCCATTTTAAAGAACTTAAATTTTCCAAAACCAAAAAATTACAAATTTGTTCAATACAGTTACAGCAAGCAAGTAAAAAAATAAGCCACAACACAAACTGTACACATGGAGGAAGGAAAGGCTACACCTACCCAGGATCTTCCTGGGACACCAGCAGGAAAGCAACTAGCAAGCTGGGAGCAGCACCTCATTGCATGGTACTTATTTCTGGCACAAGAACCACCTTGCTCAACCTCCTCACTGAATTTGTCCTTGGACTTTAAAGCTTCAAGGAAATTAATGCCTATCCCTATTCCAACCTCTCCGGGTTTCCCAAATCTTCGTACCTCCACTGTTCCCCTTTGCCTAACAAATCTCCCAACCTTGCACATACTACTTTTTTTTTTTTTCTTTTTCTTTATTCAGTCCTGTCATTTTCATCCTGTCCACTTTCGCACAGATCATCATCAGCCTTTCCCTGGGGCCTTCTTCCACATAAAGTCTTTTGTCCCTTACACTTCCATCGTCTGTTACATCTTACCAGCAACTCCCTTTAATTCTGCATTCAGTTGCCTTCTCCCCACAAACTAACCTCGATTCCACAATAGCTTCTTCCCCCCCTCAGTATCCCACCCCCATCCAACCCTATGACAGACCTTCTGAACTCATGTTCACTGGATTTTCCCCTTTTGCCAATCCTGCATCTCTGGGCCACATTCCTCTCTGTTATATAAACACATGCTCTTTGCAGAAAAGACCCCTTGGGCCCTTATGGCAACTTTTATTCCTAGCTCCTCTGCATGTACAGCCTGTCAGAAATGTACCATATAAGCAGCAGTAGTTCCTACTCTTGGGGACTCTTTAAGTGCTGTCAGTCCTTTGACATCAAGCCAGCCAGGCTACAGTGGCATTTGGCATATTAAGTTCATACACGTTCAACTGATGGTTCATACCTATAACGCAAATTAACTTATATCTGCAGAAATGTGTTGGGAACACATATGAATTATTGGAAAGGTACGTATGTCTGACACCAGTCAAATTTCTGAAGGGTAAGGGAATGTGAAAATAAGGCCTGTTCAATGCCCTTGCAACCAGGTCACCAGAAACCACTGCAGAAAAGCAGATGTAAAAAAAAAAAAAAAAAGAGATAGATGAACCCCCGTAAAACCCAGTCCTGTTAGCTTTTCCATGTAAAATGCACAATGACATCTGACAACAAAAGGCTGTAAGAAGGAAGGTTATACTCTTAGAATTCCCAAACCCTAGCAGTTTTTCACTGTATGGCCAAAATGTAGCACAGGACCACATAAAGAGACACAAAGAGGGAGAAAAATGTGGTGGTCAGCCAAGTACCTGGGTGAAGGAATCAAATCCCCCCTTCTCAGCAACATTAAGCAAAAGGATGGGGCAAAGTCTGGGATTTTTTCTGAAATACTAAACCAGAAAAAGCACAGGAAGATGATCTGTTCTGATGCATACATACAAGCTATAAAGCCATAGCTTCAAACTTACAAAGCACCTGACTGTAGGTTCTTGGCTGTACTTAAAAGCAGCTTTTGAAAGCTCTCCTATGGAAAGCCAGTAAATATTTTATTGAAAACAAATGAGGAAAAAGGCCTAAAGCAGCTTTGTGTGCAGTGGGAGTCCAAGCTTGGGGAAAAAAATGTGGCAAGGTAAACTACCACCTTAGTGTTGCTTGTTGTTTCCAGGAAGATCCTTAGCCTTGCCTTGTAATTTATGTCTAAATGTAGGTTTTCATCTGCAAAATGAGAAATAGAAGTAACACTTTGAGTAACTGCATGAAGTCACTTTTGTCAGGAGCCAGAGCTCACTGGGATATATCAAAGCACATCTAAAATCTGCAGTCTACAGAAACTTCTCAATACAAACAGCTGATAGAGACACTACAAAAATCTGAAAACTTCATTCAGTTTATTTTTTAAGGGCTCATTAGGCACCCCATTTATGAAATCATCCTGAATGATATTATTGTATTTACTTACATATGAACAGTATGGAACTCTCAACCCAGTGGGAATTCCTAGCTTTAAGACCATGGCATTCGTGTCTACACATCCGATCACATCCTCTGGTCTTTGTGAGTGTGCAAGTAAAAGAATGTCATTATCCAGGTAACACCTGGATATTAGAAGACAGGAGCAGAGGTCTGTGAGAATTAAGTCAGAAATTCTCCTTATAACAGCAACCCCATAAACCTATACAAGAATATATATAAGACCTTATTAATAATAGTATCTGAAACTCATCTCAAACACTGAAGCAGTCAGCATTGTGTGCTAGATGCACACACAGCTACTACAACAGGAAACTAAATCTTATTTATTTCTGTGCATTGTTCAGTGTTTCAGTAGACCTCAGGCTTGCATACCCTGTGAATGCCTAGGATTAGGCAACATATCAACATTTTAGCTGCAAGTGACAGCTCTAGCATTGTAAATTGCATTTAAATTTCATTGCTTCATTAAAAAAAAAAGCCCAAATTATCCTAATTTTTCACAGAATCATAGAATGTTAGGGGTTGGAAGGGACCTCGAAAGATCATCTAGTCCAATCACCCCTGCTATAGCAGGACCACCTAGAGCAGGTCACACAGGAACACATCCAGGTGGGTTTTGAATGTCTCCAGAGAAGGAGACAAATTTTTGATGGTAGGGAACTAGAATCTAGCATTCAGCAATGACCACCCATCAGTGCTTCTACTGAGCCCACCTCCCTGGAGTAAACACACGTTGCTTGTTGGCTGACCACCCGGTCCTTAAAAGATTCTGGTACCGAAGCAGAATCTAGAAAAACCAGCCGCAGAGCCGATGCCTTTCCCCTGAGGAAAGGCATGGTCGCGAATTTAGACAACACCCTACCGCAGACAAAGGCTGGGCGGGAGGGGGTGTCTCCGCCAAGCGAAGAGTTGGCAGGTGTAGCGGAAAAGGGCTGGAGGAGCGACCGCAGAGCCCCGGCGGCTTGGCCGTGCGAGGCGTGACGGGAAGAGGCTGGCGGAAAGCAGCGGCGCCGCGGCTCGCGGGGAGAGGAAAGGGGAGGTTTGGGGGGACGGCAGGTACCGGGCACAACGAAGCGGTACAAACGCGCTGCGAGGCGGCAACGCCGGGCAGGAGGAGAGACAAGGGAGACGGGACAGCTAAAAGCAGAGCCGGGATCGCCGGGTGCGGAGAGCAAAAAGAGCCCCCCAGGCAGGGGGTCAGCGCGGTACCGACCCGCAGGGATTAAGGGCGCCTCCGGCTTTCCGCCTGCGGCCGGCCTGGCTCCCCCTCCCCGGCTGCCTCCACCCGCTCCCCAGCCCGGGGCGACCTCGCAGACGCGGGTCCTCCCCGCCCCCCCCGGAAGTCGGCCCAGCCCGGGCGGGACCCCCGCCGCTTCGGCCGCCACGCTCCATGCACCCCGCCGCGCCTCAGGCCGCGAACGCGGCGCCTCTCGTAGGCCGTGCCCCGCCGAGGCTGCCCGCGCAGCAGCGCCGCCCGGCGAGGCGCGGCCATTTGCCTGCGGCCGGTGCCGACCTCCACCACCCCGGGGACGCGACCCCCGCCCCGCGCCTACCCGCGGCCCTCATCGCCCTCCGGCCGCGACCTCCTCGCCGAGCCGCCCCTGCGGGGAGGCGACGGCCCTGGCCCCGGCCGCTCCCTCCCCCCTCCCCGGCTAAGCCGCTTAAAGGATTGCAGCGGCCGGCTGGCCGGGGGGGGAACGCGTTACCTGGCTCCAAGGTGCAGAGCAGCCGCGGCGCCGTCCGGGAGATGCAGCTGCGCTTCTTGAGGACGTTGCTGAGGATGGTGCCCACGCCGCCGCCCGAGCTCTGCCGCTTCAGGCATCGCCCCCCGCGCCGCAGCGAGCCCGTCAGCCTGTCCTGCCGCATGGCAGCCCCAGCCCGCCGCTCGCTGCCAGCCGGACCCAAAAGCTCTCCCTAGGGCGACGGGGCGGGGGGCATGGCGGGGCGGGGTGCCCTCGGTCGGGCTGCGCGGCAGCGGCTCTCCCGGCTAGCGGGGAGACCTCTGCAGTGCAGAGAAAGCAAAGTCGAAGTGCAGGAGAGCAGCGGGAGGACAAGGAGAAAGAACGAAGGAGGGGGGG
>WTSP01004407.1:0-26640 GCA_025331215.1 Actenoides lindsayi | reverse complement strand
GGGGGGGGGGGGGGGGGGGGGGGGGGGGGGGGGGGGGGGGGGGGGGGGGGGGGGGGGGGGGGGGGGGGGGGGGGGACATCCCTGCCGCCGGGGGGGGGGGGGGAGGAGGGAGCAGGAGGCGCGGCCCGGGGGTTCCTTCCCGCGGCCCCCGGCAGCAGCTGCGGGACAGATGCAGCCGCAGCTGCAGGCGACACCCTGCACCCCGTCCCCAGCCGCACCGCCCACGCCCTGGGAAACGCCGGCCCCGGCGGGCAGATGTGTCCACAGCTGGAGCGGCCTCCCCCCCCCAGCCCCAGCCGTGCCCGCAGGTGCCGACCCCAGCCCCAGAGCCTCCTCCAGGGCCGGGGGAGCAGCGCCAGGAGCGGGGCCGGCAGGGAGAACGGGCGAGCAGCAGCCCAGGGCTACGGACTGGACACAGAGGACCGCTTGCGAGGGTGTCCTCGGCAGCAGGGACACGCCTGGAGGCAGCAGCAGCGAAAACCAGGCTGCGCTTTCCCACCCACGGCAGGTTTGCAGCACCCGGCTGGCAACAGGTCCGGCAGCCCCAGCACAAACCCCGCTCCCACCGCCACGTGCCCGGGCTGCAAGCACAGCAAGCGGAATTAAAAAAAAAGCAGCTTACGCACACGTTCGGCAGGCCCAACGGGGAAAAAAAACCCCGCATCTCAAGGTTGCGGGTCTCTGCCCAGAGCAGGCAGACCCACTCTTGCATTCAGCTATGACCCAGGGAGCACCTGATCCCGGGTGACTGCCTTCTGCTGCTACCCTTCCCCATCAGCCCAAGCTGCAGATTTCTCTCCCCTGACTCTGCTCCCCTGCTTTGCAGGCTATCTCAGAAAACTGTGCAGGTTATGCTATGCACAGAACTGGACAACATCAGTATTTCTAGGTTCCAAGGGCACTTCTCTACCTGAACAGGGGAACTTTTCATATTCCCAATATGTGCACCATGCTCCTGGTTACTGCCTGTGACAGTCCCAGATGGGTTGGGTGGCACTGCTGGGGCAGTTCAAACTTTAAAGATACAGCAGGTCCCGTCAGTATTTCCCAAAGCATGGAGCTGTCATTGAAGCAATGGTATTAGTTCTTGGCCAAGACCCAGGACATCAGCTGCTCCTCCAGAGAAGAGCAAGCAGAGCCCTTCAAGGCACACAGCCCTGCTCTCTCTTGGGAGTCTTGGTCTCCTGCCAGACAAACTTGAAAGAGCTGTTACTCATGGGCCAGCATGGAAACAATCACACACCCAGAGCATCACTGTAAGCAGGTGTACCCGAGGTAGCCTCCAGAGGTAGGGCTAGGTGTCCCCTTCACATTTTGGATGCAGATTGACCCGTCTTACAAGCAAGTCCCAAGACTCGGTAGTGTCCATTCTGGGACTGGGGGAGCTTTGACACAGCTCTATCACAAAGTATAAAGCCCAGCTACCAAAAGATAGTTCCTCTGCAGCATGGCTGTGATTTGGTCTCTGACCTGGGCCAGAAGGTAAGGCTGCCTCCTCCTCATACAGCCAGATCACCACCAGCACATCTCACTTGGTGCTAGGATGCCAAGCACCAAGAGCTTCCCCCCAGTCAGGTTATTAGGCTTTTGATCACAGTCCTGGCTGAGGACAGCCTGGCAGAAGACCCACTTTGGCCTTTCTGGCCTCACTACCACTGGTCACATCCATCTCCTTGTGTGCGTGGTGAAGCCCACGACCTCTGCAAGAGTGCATCCACACCTCCTGCAAATGAGACCCTGCTTCTGTCCTAGCCAGTGCCTCTGCTCACAAGGCAGCTGCTCTCTGTGTCTTTCAAGTTGTCCAAGTGACAATACAGCTCACATCAGAGCAACTGTTCTCAGCCTTAAGTTAAACGTGAGGAAAGGTTACATGCCGAGAGGTTTTACTGCCTCTCCCCCAGCTGAAGCACCAGACCTCCCGCTAGATGCAGTTGCGATACCACATTCTGATCTTTCCCTCAGCCATCGTTCTCACTGCTCCCGTTTGCCCCCTGCCCCAATGGCCACAGCTCTGGCTCCCATCTCTTCATATCCAGGTGTGTTTTCTACTTTCAAACATTTCAGCCACAGCCCCTCCTGAAGCTGCTGCTTCTTTATGCAGACAGAAGAGACATGGGGGAAGAAATTTCCCCAACCACCAGCACATGGAGCCGTGACCCTCTGCTAGAAATCCAAGGTTAGCCAGTTTCCGTCCTTAGCAACATCACAGTCATTCCTTTGACAGGTTCTGGCCAGCACAGAGGAGCCTCCATCACAACCTCTCCAGGTTTAATTTACATTTTTACACTCTGGGTTGAGAAAGCTGGACTGTTTGCTGTCATCCTGGCTCTTCGTCTTCTAAGGCACAGGCTGCTATTTTCAAAAGGTTTTTGTCATGTATGAGCCACTTCAAGCACTGAAGTGTTGCTTCCTCAAGCCCACGAGGTCCTTGCCAGAGAGAACAACCCAGCAATAATATGAACCTTGACCTCACCCCCACTCAGTGAACGAACACACTGCACATGTTGCTCTCCTTTGTAGACCACACATGCTCTTCTATCTCCAGCACCTTTGAAACACCCTCACCCTCACAAAAACTGCCTTTTACATCCCAAACTTGCCGAGCAAATTTGGCTTCAATTTTTAAATGCTTATATACACAAAACTTTTCCAAATTCTGCCTTAGATTTGTTGGATTGTTTGAATTGCTTAGCTGGTGGTACCCGAGTATCACCAAATGACGCTGAAGTTCTAGATAGGTCCCATTGCCAAACCTGGATGAGAGATGTCACAGCTACCTGTGTTTCCTAAAGTCTTGCTGGTTACTAAGAAAGTAATTTGAATCATGTAATTCCTCAGAGATTAAAAAAAAAAAGTTTCAGGGAACACAGGAGCACTGAGGAGGGTGGCATAATACACAAGTAGAACTTTACTCCATGTTCTAGCTAGTTTTATTAATGAAACTGCTAATTCACGGTGTATTTAGTATCAGTCCCTGGCTTAGCTGAAGAACTGCAAGAGAAAAGGCTCAGTCACTAACAGGAGACCATGTTGAACAATGTTGACATTGCTCATAGCTCTGTTGCACTTCTGTGCCCCACTGCCCACCCTCTGTCTGAAGGAGACTCCACACCACCCTGCGGGACTTCCTGAAAGCTCCTGGTCCCGCAGCATCTGCCCCCAACTGCTCCCTCTTCCCAGGCAAAGAGCTCACCCTGTGCCTGCTCTGGGTGTGCCTGTATCAGGTCAGACAATGCCACCCAGCCCTGAGACACGGAAAACAGTCATGCACCCAGGAAAGGGAAATCCTTCAACTGGTATCCATTTTGTGATGTTTCCTTTATCTCAGCCGCCAGCAATGCTCTGCGCCTTCCCGAAACGAAGATGGTATCTTCACGAGTAGCTACTGATGGCTGCTTCTTTTCCCCAGGAACTGACCAAGCCTCTCTGAACCCCAGTCAAACTGTTAGCACCCACAGATAAGGAGGGGCTTGCCACAAAATCTAAGGAAAGCGCAGTCTTCTTCGATTTCCCATCTTGTAGTTTGACTGAATGTGCCCAGTTTGAAACATTACAGAACACAGTGAACAACCATCCCCTACTCAGTTGTCACACAGTTTTACCCACCTTTGTCGTTCCATCTGGGAATAGATACCAGAGTGGGTGAATCCCAGCCTACATAACAGGTTTCTTAGAGGAAGTTTTCTCCTTGTCTTCAGCTGGCCTTGTGTTTCTCCATGTTTTACTACCTTAACTGCAGCTCTTCCAGGTGCCACCATCGACGTCACAGGCACTGACAAGAACCTTGCAAGTGTGACTTCCTCCTCACCCACGAAGCCTTCTTAAAAATCACTGAGGAGATTTTGTCTCCCCTCCCTTTAGCTCCTTACTCTCATGGATCCAGCCCCCAAAATGTCACTTACCAAACGAAATAATTTGGATGAGAGCAAAGAGAGGGTTAAAGACATTTATAAAAAAAAAAAAAAAAAAAGTCATATTTACAGACCATTGCCTAAGCATGAAACTCTCCAAATGACAGAAGTCACAATTTCTGTAATCTAAGTGTAGAAAGTGCATGTCTTTCCCATTTCTTCTCTCTGCAGCAGAAGATGGGGGGAGTCAGGGGTGGGGTATGTGTTTCTTTATGCTTCCTACCCTCAAGACAGTGGGACTGAAGGAGACAAAACCTGTTGATCACTGGGTTATCCACCAGACAAACTCTACGAACATCAGTTTAGAAGAAAGGACAGGAAAAGTGACTCTCGTTTCCTTGATCGGTCTGCACAGTGCATTTCTGGGTCTGCACAATGCATCTCTTGGGAAATGGAATCTAGGGTCAGTGCCCCAGGGAGGTGAGTGGGAAGGAAAGGTTATTCAGCTATTCAATAAATTAACTCACAGACCCAATTCAACTACTTCAGGTTTCCCAAAAACATTTGAGTCCGTTTCTATTTGTAGTCCCGTTGCTCTGGGTTCAAACATGGTCTACGAAACCGAATCCCATTATCCCAGTCAGAGTGGGAGACAACTCCTGTGCTTCCCCAAGCTGTCAGCCGCGTAAGCTCACATAGCCCCATGCTATCTGTGCCAGGTGGGGATGAAAGGTTTTGGACAGCAAATGAAAATAACACCAAGAGGAGACCGCTGCACAGCATTAGCTAACTCCATCTAATCCCTCTTGAAAATGGCCAAAAGAGAGGCTCTTTTGCAGCGCTACCCTCTCTTGCCCTCTGAGGTGGGAAGGCAAGCAGAGGCGCTCTGCCAACACCACACTGAAACGACACGTAACAGGACCAGGCCAAGAAGTGGATGGTTAAGAGCCAGGAAAGCTACACAATTGTTCCGCTAGACTAAAAAGCACCAGCGTGAATGCAAATGGCAAGAAGGAGCAGCATGCGGAGTATGAGGTACAAGAGTATACTGTGTAGAAACCTGAAACACAGATGCCGATACAGGAAGGAGGAAACATCCACACAGAACAGACAATGGACTGAGCCTGAGGAAGACTCACTTCAAGGAGCTGATGCGCAATACATCCCCTATCAGCGTGAGGGACTCCACAGGCAGACACACCGGACACCAGTTGCTCCATCTGACAGCACTCTCATTCAGGGAGGGAAATACTGTAGAGTAGCTCCCTTATTAGTTGGACCAACAAACTCCTGGGACACTGCTTTACTCATATCAAAGCATGATCTTATTCTCTGAAGAATTCCTCCTTCTCCCAGAGTCCTCCCCCCAGATGTCAAACTGCTCTAAGCTGCCCATTGCAGGCAGCAGCAGCAGCATGGTTCACCTTGCAGCAGCGAGGTTCTTCTGCAGGGAAAGCTTTAAGTGCCTTTCAAGTGTACAGCTTGTATCCCTTTGTTCTTGTCCTACAGTTTTCCTTCATTTTGTTTTCATCCCACATGAATACCACCTTGAATTACCTAGGATGGGCACTTAATTTCTGAGCTTTGGTCTCAACCCCTACTGTAATGTGAAGTAATCAGAGCAACTCACTGCCTAGTACTAGTGATGAGAAAGGATGTTTGCTACTTCTGAGACGTGCAGATGCTGCTCCCTACATCAATGCATCCAGTGACATGCACTGAGCCATTGTCAGAGAAGAAAGATACACCTGGGAGTGAACAGAAGGCTCCTGCCCCCTTAAATGTGGGCAGATTTTGAGCATGGCTGAGAAGAGACATATTTGGCTCTTTGGAGACCAGAAAGCCAAATATTCCCAAGCACACGTTACGCAGTGCCCCTTTGTGGCAGCTTTTGGAATTACACATTTGTATGAGACCCCAGATTTTCTGTTGCGGATCACAAATTCCAGTCCCTCCGTGGCAGCAGTCCCTCCTCCTCCTCCAGTCACCTCTTCAGCACTCTCACTCTTCACTTGCAAGGTGCTTGTCACTGGCTGCAGGAGAAAGCAAAAAGAGAGAATATTGACCTCCCCCTCATACTGAAAAGTTGACAGAACATGCTACCAGCTTCGTCCCTCCTGGGATCTGGTGGATTTCAGGCAGATGACTGGACCTGCTTGCTCCTCTCTGGCAGCTTGTCCCCTCAGCAAATCCTGCTGCAAACCCACTCTGTGGAAGGAGAAGCAGCCCACCACCAACTGCGTCCTGTGGTTGCCCTAGCAACAGGGTACTGCTCTCTGCTGGACAACCGAGTTAACAGCTTGTCAAGCAAAAGCAAAGCAACTAGGGGGCAGACCACTGCCAAATTACGGGGCTGTGGAATTACAGTTAGGAGTCACCTCCCTCCAGAACGAAGTCCATTTTGTTCATTAAAATGCAGGGAGAAAGTACGACTGAGCCTTGCTAGCTGCCAGAACAAGGTCGTTTAGGCCAGATCACACCAGGGACTACTCACAATCATAAATTCTTGCCAGGAATCTCTGCAGCGGGGAGACCTGTCACTTTGGCTCGTTTGTACAGCTCTTCAGTGCACAGCTCTTCTGTTCCCTCGTGTTTGCGCTTTGGAGAAGCCTGGTCTGCTTGCGACAGCCTCATCACTGTAGAGGAAGAAGAGTCACTGCAACATTTCCCTTGCCTTTAGAACTCACAAGGACACTCTAGCCTAACCTGCTGCACAGCTGGGAGAAAGCAGAATACGCAGCACACAAGCACAAAGAGATGTTGCTACAGCCGCCTTGAAAACTTCTGAAAAAACTTTGTTAAAAGCAGAATAATTAAGTCTCCTAGAACAAACACAGAAATACCCTCTGATGGAGGACAGCTTAATTATACCTGATTAACCCTACAGTGATCTGCACTTCCCCCTTGACTGGCTGCATATGAGCCCATACCGGCAATAAAAGATTAATGAACTCTATTCTTCACTTTTAGGAATGAAGGTTCCCTGGGGACTTCTGAAGAAAGTCTAAAGGAAGCTGAATGTGATCTATGTTTTCTAGATACACACTCTCTTCTTATTTAAAAAGGATCTTTCTCTCCTGCCTGTAGCCTTTAAGTTGACATGAAGCTATTTCAGAAGCACACAGATAGCTCCAGCTCACCTGTACTGGTGCTGCAGCCCTGCCCTGATGCCGAGTCTGTGACTGGGCCACTGAGATCTTCCACACATGAAGGTACTGATGCCAGCAGACCTAGAGAAAGGCAAGAGGATCATAGTTAAGAAACAAAAAACACCTGGGGTGGGAGAAGCCTTTCACATGGAAACACCCTAGTGATCACCAACCAGCAGGGTGAGTTCAGAGCTGCACTCACCCAGTGCTGGCCACAGACAGACACTATGATCCAGCAGCATACTTAACTTTGGACACTCTGCTTACATTTTTTCCAAAGTGAAAAATGAACCATTGGTGGCATATGGATAGTGCTGCTTTCAAAACTAATCTAACTCCACTCTGAGTTGTCCAAGAGCTCAATGGAGCTTTCCCTGGAAACCAACTGGGCAGCTTTGGCAGGGACTGTTTCCTCTTGCAAGTACTGGCCAGAGAGACAAGTGCTACCTATTTAAAATTAGGACTCCTCCTCCTATCATTTTATGTCCTGTTAAAGACACAGTCTTTTGCAATTGTTGGTACTTACAGAGTCCCCTGTAGCGTGACAGCTGCTGGTAGATCTGCTTCATGCGTTCAATGTTCAGTCGGCTGGTCTCTGCATGGTTCACCATAGGTTTGGGGTAGTCCACCCCAATGATGCACTTGGCTGCCTTCTGCACAGACTCTGGGGCATTCCACGGTTCGTAGATATATCGCGAGGGGAAACCCTTTAGTTTGGGCAGATACCTCCTGCAACACAAGTAAAACGATGCACAAACACAAATGCAACACAGCGTTCACAATGCACAAAAAGCGTCATACACCTGCCAGCTACTGAACAACTCAGGTTCACAGACCAAGCAAGGAAGAAGCTCCAAGCACATCACTTACTTAACATAGTCACCACTGGGGTCTGTGCGACGTCCGAAGCCCACGGGGCAGTAACAGTGGAAGAACTGCTGGAAGAATGCACTGCACGAAAGCCACATCCAGCTGCCTGCATTTACACTGAAATCTGCATCCAGCAACAACTCGTCAAATACCTGCAGCAATTGGAAGAAAGGGCAGTGAGAGCTTCCCCAGACAGGACCTTGGGGCAGGAGGACCCAAGATGCTGTTTCAAATAGGAGGCACTGAGCTGTGAGAAGAGCTACAAGGTATCAGAGGAACAGCAAAGCAGCGATCTGCTGGCTGAAGCCAGCTGGTTGGTCAATAGATCTTGCTTCGTGATGCTTTCACATAGGGAGGCACTGTATGCTCACGCTGATAAAGTGCTGGCTTATCTCTCATGCAGCTAGCTAGACACTAAACCACTGCCTCGTATCGCAGCAAGCCTTGGGTTTTGATCCTAACCTGGGAGGAGTAACAACTGCAAAGGACCAACTGTGGGAAGCAGGAAGATACTGCACAGAAGAGCGCACACCAAAGCAAGAAGGAAGAACCCCTCTGAAGGTCCCAGAGCACATTGCCACTGAGAGGAGGACAGGTTTCCCCAGTAACTCACATCCATGCACAGACGCTGTGCTTTTAGCATCTGACCCTACGATGCACTTTTGGCTCTGCTCTGCTTTGTCAGCTTTGTGACAAGATGCCCCTGCCTCTGCTTTTTGTGTAGAGCGGTATACACTGGATAGGTTCAAGCTGTCTGTCCATTCAGATGGCCCAAGAGGAGGGTCTTTTACCTCTTTCCTTGAGAGACTCTAGACTCAGATTTCACAGTCATGGAGCATTCCCTGACCGGCACGGTGATGGATTATACAATGAGGAAAAAGGTCCAGTTATAAAGTGACACTGAACTTGCAAAGAAAACAGATGGACTGAGAGAACTGTTAAAAACAAAAACAAAAAAAACCAACCCAACCAACAAAAAACCCAAACCACAAAAAACCAAACCCAAAACCCCAGTCCATATTTACCAGTGGGTCCCACTAATATGTAGTTATGGTCACTGCAGACTCTTAATATTGTCAGAGCCTCGCAGTGGAAGGCAGAAAGAAGTCAGGCTGTGGCAGGTCAAGAGCCTGCTAGCAAATCCTCTCTTCCACACAACGTTTACATGTGAAGCAAAAGCCATACCTGTGTGCCCATCCTTGCAGCGAGTGCCAGGGAGACTTTGCTTTTCTTATGGCCTCCCGCAAGCCTCTGGAAATGCCAGACTCACCCTGACTCCTGACTCCCAGCTGATCCAGAGGTCTCCCCTGGTCAGGAAGCAGGCCACCGCGTGCCTGGCCAGATGGTGGATCCACCCTTCCTGTCTCAGTTGGGTCATGATTGCATCGATCCAAGGGAAGCCTGTCTTGCCCTCTGCCCACTTGGCCAAGGCTTCGGGGTTCCTATCCCAGGGTATCTGGATGCAGATGGGGTTCCCTTCCATACGATCAAACTTTGGGTTGTTTGTGGCTGCTGTGTAGAAAAACTCTCGCCACAGAAGCTGTCCGTACAGAGAGAGGGGAGGTGTGCTGTTCCGCTTCACCTGCGGAGGAGGGAACAAGGGTATTCACAAGCAGGAGAAGACTGGCTTCATTAAGTTGAGCTGTAAGCCACCCATGCATTTCCCAAGTTGGTTACCGACAGCTGCCATAAAAGCAGCTCAAATCCAGATCATCCTTTAGTAGAAACCCCAGGTGGTGAAGTCAGTTCTATCAATACACTGATAAGAGTCTCGAATGACCCAAAACTGACAGCAAAGTGTTCTACATAGCATATTACACCAGAGTCCAGGCTGATAAACAGGGCATCAGCAGATTTAAGGTCTGCTCCACTATACACAGAAGAACCACTTTTCCACATCCAAGAGCCCTCTCTGTAGTAGCAATAAGATCAGCCCAACAGTCAAACGTAAGGGGGACAACAGAAACTTTTGTCGCTGTTGGGACACACTGCCTGGCAACCATCACCACGGTCTCTATGCTCAAAACCAGCCCGCTCTCCAGATGAGCCTTTTTTGTCTTACCTTCTTATACAGCTCCCACAGACGATAGTAAAACAAGCGACAGGACAAGCAGCCAAAGCGCAGGTAGGGACTGAGTCCTGTAGGGCTGGCCAGCAATGAGTTGGCGTTCATCCTTGGTCTTTCGTAGTTTGCAACCCATGCCTAGACACATTCAGGAGTAATGAGCCAAAAAAATTCCCCAAATCTGGGGGACACTGCTAAGGGCATATCTCTGTGCAGGTGGCGAGGCCACTCGAGTCTGACAGCACAGTCTCTTCTACTCACTTCCAGCCATCGCTGGGAAAGTTCTCAAGTGGGCAATCCCAACTCCCACATCCCATGCATGAAATGCAAAATCTTTGCTCCAGGATCTAAACCACATAATCATTTGGTCCAAGAAGAGGACTAAATTTGCTTTGCAGGCAGGCGCTAACAACCCTGAGAGCTCCCAGGAACATATGCCACGCCATTGTTTATGTCCAGGTATGTCTATGTCGTTTCACACACTGAACAAGAAAAAAATGGGGAAATTCAGACCTTTTTGTGGAGGATTACAAGGACAGCTTACTCCCCCTTCAGCACAAGAACTGATGCTCTGTTCTCTATAACTGCACCGTGCCATAAGGAATGGACATAAACAACGGTCAGTGCTGTGACCATTGCCAGGAAGAGCAAGGAAACAGAGCAATGGCCAATGCTCAACATTTTTCATATGAAGCCACGGCCTACAGGAATTGCCACTTAAATTGCAAGGGTTACCTTTCTTTCCAGGTGCTTATCTAGCCGTGCCAAGGCTTCTGTCTCCCCTCCTTGCCAAACTGCAGGGGCAAGACCATCTGTTGGAAAGCCTGAGGGAAAGAATTTTGTAAGATTTAAAAGCATGTCTAGACAAAGGGTATAGATGGGATTAAGCATCATCAGATACAACATACTGCAGTTGCCTAAAATGGCTTCCTTGCTGCTCTAGTCCTTCTACAGCAGGCAAATCATGTGGAACATGGAGAAAGCCTCTCCTGCAATGCTTCAGGCAGCCTTCTGGGGACATTCCCCATCACTCACATGCCAGCAATCACTCTCTGTGTCAGAACTACCCACAAGGCTCTGCTCCAAAGGCCGGAGCAGCTGGCAAAGGAACACAGCTCTGCCTTGCAGAACACCTTGTCATGGACACCAGCAACTCACTAGATAGCCTAGCTGCTCCTGGTGAGGCTCCTATTCTGCTGAAAGCTGGTGATGGGCAAGGCACTGGAATAATGCTGAAGAACTGATGTAAGCAGGGAAGCAATAACACATTTTCCCTGCACTGCTCTGGGCTGGCAGAAGAGTCTCCCCTGGCAGCAAGCAGAGCAGTCTAAGATCACAGGCAGTGTGGCATTAGGCCAGACATTAAAGGAAAAGATCTACCCAGGACTGCAACCCTTAGGATATTCCTGTTGTGAAACCCCTTGCTTTTACATCACTGCTGAAACCAAGACTCAAGGTACAAGATGATACTCCTATAAAGCCTGTACGGAGCCTCCAGTCACAAAAACACAGACAATATTCTGCACAAATACTTTCTTCCCTTGCATTTAGATTCAGATCCCTGAGGTAGGCCTTGCATTCCTCATGCCTCAGCTCTTTATTCATCCTCCTACTTCAAGAAAAATATCAAGGACCAAAAGGCAGAGTAGAGTGAGTAAAAAAAGATCCTGTTATATCTTTTGCTTGCTAAGCTCCCAAATTGGTGCTGCTTGGCAATTAACTGAATGAAATGATCTAAGCCCGGTACATGGTTAATTTACCTCTTCAGGTCCGTTACACAACTTGTTTGAGATGGCAGTAGGAGGAAAGCAGCTGGCAAGGACATGAGACATCAATACAGTGGTTACATGCTCAATACAGCAGAGGACATAAGGAGAGGTGCAGAGAGTTTCAGAGCAATACTGAAGATGACGCTGTGCAAACAGCAGCACAGGGGACAGCAGGCTGTTTTCACAAAGGCCAGCACTTGCTGAAAACATCAGGCTCCTCCTATGGCTACAGAGGCAGCCCAGGTCAGGTAAAAACACTGGAGCTGTCCCAGCCATCAGAACCAGTTTCACTAGACCCCGTTTCAGCAGGTGGTTAGCCCTTGCCTTCACTCTCGACACATACCCAGCTCTTCCAGAGATGGAACCCCATAGACATCGTCGTGGTTCTCCTGGATGTCCACTTTACAGGTCTCCATCTGCTGGCGTATGACAGTGCTCACCGGCTTCTTCGGGAGCTCCATACGGCTAATGATGGCCTGGAAGCGCTTGTAGGTGAGGGGGGGCTTGTGGCCATTCAGCTCAATTATTCTGGAGACAAAAGAAGCAAGGTGAGACAACACAGCCTCAGTACTACAGAAGACACAAGGAAATGATAGGCAAACTGCATCCTGTCTCACTTTGGATACAGAAGTTACAGAACTAGCTTCCACTTGATGCATCCTCAAAGGGATATTAAAATAAACAAACAAATCCCAAAACACACCAGAAAACACATCCCCTCGTACTAATTCATCTCCATGGGGAAAACAACAAAACAGCTCCAGCTGAATCAGGCTTAGCAGCCCATCTCTCTCCCAAAGCTCCTCCTCAGAGCCCTGTATGAAATCTCAACCTGATTACTCCCTTTCTGTCTCCTCAAGATGGCAAACCCCAGACCTGCCACCTTGACATATCCCTGTTCCCCCAACACCTTGAGATATCCTCACCTGATTCTGACCTTACTTCCTTCCTATCTGGCACAAGAATTCCCAGCCTGTTAGCGACCCCTCCTCCAACCTATCTCAGATGAGACAGATCCCTGTTTCCCTCATTCCTCTCTCCCTGTGATCAGAGAAACAACCATCCTCCCCCACGCAAGAGGTCACGAGCAGACCTGTCTCACACTATTCACCTCTGTCAGATCAAGCTGCAGAAAAGGCAGCCATGGTTCCCCCTTACTCCAATAAGCATCCACAGCCAGCTAGGGCCTGTCAGTCTTATCTTTCCAGGGACAGAGAGCTTTGAGAAGCCCCCCCAGGTAGGGTAAGCTTCCCAAGAGTGAAAGATGGCTGCGGGGATCGTAAGGAGTTAACAGCAAAGCAAGACAGCACAGGGACCGCCGGCATTACATAAAGTCAAGGCAGCCAAACCCACGGCTGACAGAGGAGCTGCAGCAGAGCAGCCTTCCCCACCCATTACTGTCAACAGCTTATGCAAGGGGCCGGGCTTAGTGCCGAGCCTTTCTGCGGACGCCATGTGCCTTCCCTGCCCCCCGGCCGGGGCCGCACGTGTAGCGAGGCGGAGCGACACGACTGCCGGCCCCGGGGCTGCCGGGGCTGCCCTGCGCTGAGCGCTGCCTCACGTGTGCTCCGCGGGGACGCAGCTCCCGCCCCGCCGGCAGCTCGGCCGGCCCGCACCGCTAGCCCCGGCCGCCTGCGCGCTGCCTGCCCCGGGGAAGCGCAGCTTTGAAAACAGGCAGCGCGGCTGCCAAGGTCTGAAGTGAAGCCTCCTGCTCCTTCCTCCCGGTTTTCGGCTTCTCGGTGGTTAAAGGGCGGGAGAAAAAGACGCTAATGAGCGGGACAAGGCGGGGAGGGGAGCCGGGGTGCACACAGAGCGAGGCTAGAAGCACTGTGGGCACAGCGCTCCGGGCAAGTGCACTGGGGGGAGCCTTACAGGCAACGCCTTCTGCCCTGCATCTTCCCACCAGGCAGCATCTTCTCCGGTTTCACGCACATGCTTCTCCGACGGCTGTCTCTGTGTACCACCCGTAAGACGGCAAGAGACCCCCAACCCTCATCAATACCACCCACCACAGCCTTCTCTGCGGCTTGGCTCTGAGCAGCGGGACCCCCAAACAGGGCCGACTGGAGATCTCCAGAAAACCAGCACTGCCACTTGAAGAGAAGCAAAGCGTTTCCAGTTACAGCATTCTACGGAGGCTCACTTGTTTCCAGAGCTTGGAAGAGAAAACGTGACAAAGCTGCATCGTGTTTGCCCTGAGATGCTTGGGCTGGGGGCGGGGAAGTCACTTCTGTAACACTGCTTCGGTTTTCAGTCCTCTTCCATAGATTTGCTGAGGCTGCAGCTCAGCCCGAGATCTACACCCTTATAGCACATCCCAGATCCACAGCTAAAAATTTTAACAGACAGCTACTTGGATGTCAGCATCTGTGTTTGACATCTTCAAGAGCATGAATACAAGTGAAGTTACCTAGTACAGCTCTTAAATTCCTAAACAGACAATTGGATCTGGGACACAAACCTTTACGAGATAGGAGTGGGACAAGCTGCACATTTCACAGCACCTGATACTGTCATTATGCAATAAATTCTGAACCTTTCACAATACTCCCCTGAAAATAAGCATCAAAGGTTGAGTATGGTACAATAGTGGATATTGTATGACAGACACTGGGTATTGCAGTGCTGTTCAGCCTTCTGTACAAAGATTTGTACAGGAAGCGCCCCAAGCAGGGGTCCTTTCCTTCCTCCTTCTAACCCAGGCAGTATTAGCTCTCAGGACTTTCACCTATGACCGAAAAAGGGAGGCTCCTCCCCAGGATTTAATACTCCCATTTCACCCATCTTCCTCAGTACAACCCACAGAATACAGGTGGCAGTTACTCTCCCAGTTTTCTCAAAGTGGAACAGAGAGGAGCAGAATTTGTCGTACAAAACCTCACCTTTCTGGTGTTACTGAGCACACAAAAATGGCTGTGCTACCAGACTAGCGACTTACTGCCCAGCACTATCTGACAGCAGTACCTTGATGCCAGAAGTTATAAGGGTCTTTTTGACCGTAACACTTTACCTCAAGAAAGATGCCCAAACATAGTTCTTTCTGGTGCTGCTAGGATTATAAGGTATCCTACAGGCAGTCACCTGTGACAAGCAGAGTGTCTGCAGACTTCAAACGCACACACCAGTGTCAGCTTCTGACTCACATCTCTGCAGCAGTGCCCCAGCAGGATGGCTACCAGGCTACAGAAAGCTTCTTACCTCAAAAACTCTGACAGTTCAGCTGGCTTGCGATGAAAAGGACCAGTTCTGGCAAGGGACTAAATGTGCTCCCTCCAGCTTCCTTGTGCAAGGAAGAGCTGGTTGGCAGCACTCGGCAACCAGGCTGCTGCTCAGCACTGCACCCCACTAACCAATTCATGCAGACCAGTTAGCCTCGCCAGCTTATGCAATTGCTCTGATCTAAATCCTCACTTCAGAGAGCTCGTGTAGGGCTACGTGTACATAAGACGTGGGGTCCTTCTACAGATTCTAAGAGGAAATGGTGAGATAACCAACAGATAGTCCACACAACAGATGCTGGACAAAGGACAAACGATTCAGCTTCTGCAGAATCACACACACACGTAGATGAAAGGTGAAGAACCGACTTGATGACAGGCTAAGTATCAGCACAGGGGGAAAACACCTGACACCAGAGCACCACACAAGACAGACGAGGGTAACAAGATCCGGCAGGCAGAAGCTGGACTTAGCCTTCTTAGATTAAAATAATATGCAACTGTTTTGGCACAGTAGAATTATGAACTGCAGAACCACAGAGGTATACACACTTCCCCCGGTCGTTGGTTCCTTTAAGTTAGTACATGCTGCTACTAAAAGACATTTAACTATCATTTCAGCCTTAGGCTAGAGTATTTGAGGAAAAGCCGTTCCTGAGGCATCCTACAAACATAAAAGCTCACAGTGTCCTTCTCTGACCTAAACCACTCCCCCCCAAAAACGCAGGCCTGTCTGGGATTATGGAAACTACATGCTGACCGTCAGCAAGCAGACTACAGAGGATTTAGATTCTAAGGAGAAGAAAACAGGCAGATCCAGAGAAGGGACAAAACAACCTGTCAACTGGAAGTTGTCAGGCAGAATAATTGCCAAGTAAAGGCTTTGAGCAGGCTAAACTGATATCCAAGAGATTATCTTCTCCATAATCTGAACATCGCTAATCTTGACTGGGAATTCCTAGATTTTCTTAGAAGTATTTTTCAGCACTGGCTGATTTTCTGTAGCCCTCTCCTTGTTCTGGGAGAGAAGAGGCAAAAGATGCTCTGATAACCTCACAGCTAAGCTGGTAGTGCCGACAAGAAGCATACTGTAATCTTCCTACTGGGTAAAACGGGTCAAATTCACAAGTTAACTGAACAGGCTCTTTGTAAACGTTTAAAAGGAGCTGGTGGAGGTGGTACTGGGAATACACTGCAGGGGACAAGAAAAGGACTGCTGGAATCATTTATGTAGAAGTGAAAGATGAGTCTAAATCATTCAGAACCAAGGCTGACAATCTTGTCAGAAACTTCACTAAAGAAAGATGAGACGTAGGACACTATCATTGGGTTACTAATTATGCAGGAAAAGCAGTGGAGTGAGCAGAGGGACAACATATACCATGAGTTAAGAGACTGGGTAACACGACCGGAAGGTGATATACTCTGAGAGGGGCTTCCAGGAGAAATACAGTATTAGAACTGTACTACCACCTGCTGAGAAAATCTCAGAGATGTCAAGAACCAGGAAATGTCAGAGTAACTGGAGGCTTCAACTGCCTCCGCACAGACTGAGTAGCTGTCACATCCCACTGCCTGCCAAAAGCCCACTTTCTAGTTACCATAAATGACTGCTCCATGGAACAACTAATCAAGAACCCAGAAGGAAAGGCAATTCATGATTTGCTCTTAGGCTGAGCTAAGGTATACCTGCAAACGTCAGTTACCAACTGCCTGCTCTAGCCATGACTTTGGCATACATCAATTTAATATCCTTACAGGAGCAACAATACCATACTGGCTTTTGTTTCAAGAAGAGAAATGCATCAAAATAAGGAAGCATGTTAAGCAAAAAGAACAGGCTGAGATGCAAAACATGGACAGGCAACACAGATACGATGTGAGGATTATGTCAGGGGAAAAAAGAAAATCAACAATTGCACACAAACCATCAAGAAAGATTTCGGAAATATCACGGGAGTCAAAACAATTAAAAGAATAGCATCAGCAAAGATAATAAAAGACAAAATCCTTCACAAAAATATAGGGCAAGTAAAGAGAACCCCCCCCAACTTTAGTCAGTTTAATTAAAAACCACAAAAGCAACCTCCTTGCACCTCCCAATCCAAATGAAAGTTTAGGAACCCTATTAAAAAAATGCAAAATTAGTAAATAAAAAAATAAATTAATCCCTTTACAGACACTCCAGGATATTTATAGGGCCAAGAGGTGATCAGGTCATTAAAAAAAAACCAAACCAGACTGTGACAGCATGGAAAAAAGGATGCATTTATTCTTGCATGTGTATTTGCTATGGAGGTATTTGGGGAGGTTACAACTCTGAATCTTTTTAAGAAAAAGAGAGAGATGCTCTATGACAGGAGGTATCACAGACTGGGAGGTGGGGAAGAAATGCCACAGAACAAAAGCTATGCTTCAACAGCAACATCTGATCAGGACCTTCAACCGCTCACCCAGAAGTTCTAAAGGAGATCAAAAAATACCCTAACTAAGAGCTGCTACATATAACACTTGCCTGAAAACTGTCTGAAACCCAGCAGGAAAGAGAAGCAAATACAGTTCCAGATTTAAAAGGCTTTTCAAGGGCATTAGAGGGATAACAGAATAGAGAGTCTGGTATGTGCATTAGGCAGGCTGGTAGAAAACAGTAATGGAATCAGTGAATGCATGGGTACATGCAATATGCTGGGGGGCGTAATTTGGCCTTGGTAAAGGGAAGTTGTGACTCAAAATCTACTGGTGACATTTCAGCCTGGGACAAGGGAGATTCAGCTGATATACTCTACCTGGATTTTCAGAAGCCATCTGACTAGATCCCTCACTGAAAATTTTTAAAGAAACCATGATAAATTGGGATAAAGGAAAAGGTCCCTGTAGACAGAACATTCTTTGAGATACAGGATTGATTGAGCAGGAATCCATTTTTCCAACAGGAGGAGAAATGCTACACAGAGCTGAGCTAGGGCTTGTGCTGCTCAACATTTTCATAAAACGTCTGGGAAGAGACAAAAAAAGAGCATGATGATTAAGTTTACTGACGAAATAAGGTATCTGGCATAGCTAAAGATCACAGAATCATCTAGCTTGGAAAAGACCTTTAAGATCATAGTGTCCAACCATTAACCCTCCTCTACCAAATCCACCACTAAGCCATATCCCCAAGCACCACAAAGGTGGTGATGAAAGGCAACTTAAAAAATTTCCCTATATACCACATGACCAGCTGACAAAAATACCAGATCAAATTCAGTGTTGGTCATGTTGCTTCTCCATATGCATGGCTATGCAATCATAAACTTACTTATATAGTAGCAGCCTCTCACAGAGCTATGACCATCCTTGGAAGGAAGCCCCAAGATACCAGTTTAGTTTTTAGCAGCGCTCAGAAAAAGCAAAAAGAATGCTAGTGACTCTTAGAAGACAGGAAACGTTATAGCACTATAAAAATCCATGTTGCCTCTGCATTTTGAACATTTTGAACACTAGCTACAGTTTTCATCACTGTTATCCATCTCTAGAAATACCCAGAAGTATAAAGAAAGGTGACAAAACTTAGAGGAGACAGGGAACAGATTCCACTTAGCAAAATAATATCCTCCACATTGGAAAAGACAAAAATGACATGAGGAAGGATGCGAGGGGCTTAGGCACTGAAGAGATAAGGATGTAATAAAGCATTCATAGTCTCTTCCAATGCAACAACTAGAAAACAGCATCTGTTCATCAGACAGGTTCAAGAATTCCCCTCACTCCAAAGACAAACATTTCCACATAGCGTGTGCGAACTGCAAAGCTCCTCCTATAGGAAATTATGGACACTAAAGATTTATAGAAGGGAATCTAGGTTCAGCATTGCTGGCACAAGTTAACAAAAATACCAAAACAAACAAGAAAAAAAAAAAAAGCAACCTCTGAGAACTGTACTGAAACATGGAAAGCATACCTTAGTCAGCTGAAAGACTGTCTCTACTGTTTAAGGAGATCACATATATATATTATATATATAAATCTCAACATAAAGGCAAGGATCGCCCATAGCAAACACACAACAAAGACAAGGCATACAGGTTTTAGAAGAAGTTAAGTTTGCCCCAATCTACCTTGTTCTACTTCTTCCAGCTGTCCTGGCACATCCGTCAGTTAAAAGCCCTGCCTTCGTAACCCGCTTGAGACAACAGCTCAACTGTCTTTATTACAATGAAAAAAAAAAAGAAAAGCAGTCCACACAGTGAGGACATGCTCAAGGAGAGTGATCAATAGGACACAGCTGAGCAACTTAAATGACTATCAAGTACAGAGTTTAATAAGCTTGAGGCAACACCCTTCTGTACATTCACGTCACTGTCAGCACTTTGACGCGCTCTAATCAAAAGTGCGAGCGTGCAGAGTAATCCTCTTGACATTCTCTAGACTCACACAGGATGACAGAGCCATCAACGTAAGGGGGTAGACAGAAGCCTTCCCAGACATGACAATCCCAGCCTAGCCCAGGCAGCACCTCTGCCCTTGCTCTCCCCGTACCTGTCCAGATCATAGAGGGTGTGGGAGTTCTCTATCACCACTTCCACGCCAGCCTCCTTGGCCAGTTTGACGATAGCTGCATCTCTCTCCTTACCAAACGGCTCCGAGTCGTATTCAAAGGTGAGACGAGTGACGCCCCATTCCTGCAAGAAACACAGTGCATGCAGCTGTCAAACAGAAGACTCTTTCTAACCAGCACAGGTACGAACAAGGATTTCAGAATTCCTGGAGAGGGTTAAGTCCTGGAAGCTTAGAGAGGGTTCTTGTGTGGAACAGCAGTCTGGAGCCGAGATAACCAAAGAAATCAACCATTTTATGACCTCTAGCAAACACTGCATCTGTCATGCAAATTCTTAAATTTCAGGTTTAGAACACATAAGGGGAAGGTTTGAGTTCTTCTCTATTAATGTTCTTAGGTTACAGCTCAGTCCCCAAGCCTAACAACACCTTGTTTCGTTGCACGTGCTGTCCAAAATTCCCTGCCATCCTGTCCCAGCATTTGCAGAGAAAGAATTTCAAAGAACTCTTTCAATACAAGTTCTGCTCAAACTCCCCTCCCCCACGTGTTGATTTTTTTTAAGACTATCATTACATAAAACCAATACACTCTTGAGGGTTTTTTTTTCCCAACATCTCCTTAAAGCCAGCACATAATAGAGGACCAATGTCCAACCCAGAGAGGAAAAAACAGGGTAATGGGAACTGCAGGACAAAGGATGACAACTGACTGAACCTTTCTGGTCAGCACAGTAGAGTATGATATTACAGTTCAGATTTAAAGTCTTGCCTCTGGGAAGTTATTTTACCCTACTTGAGCCATGCACCCATTCTGTGTCTTCACACCTTTAATAGATCTCTCACAGATTATGGAATAGGCCATATGAAATAGCATTCAGCCTCTTCCAGGCTTTTCCAGAGCATTGTTTGCTCTCAGACTATGGCCTAGTTTTCCTCAGAAAAGGTTTAATGGTTTCCACAGCGACCCTCCGAGCCATCCATCAAGCAGAGCAGCAGCCCACAGATTTGTTTAGCAAACACTTTGGTAAAACACAGCCAGAAATCTATAGAGGCACTTAAAAGCCCTCTCACACAACTAAGGTATGAACCACATTTTTCAAGTGAGACTAAGTCACCTCTGTTTTTCCACCTCAGAACCAGAAACAAAACACAAAGAACAGATGTGATTAGTTCACTAAAGACCATAAAAAAATAATGCCAAAGACAGGGAAGGGAATTTAGAAGCAGAAAAATGTACAAGCCCCCTTTTCTAATTCAATTCTGAAACTAATGTTAGGAAGGGCAGAGAACGGAAATAGTTATGTACTACTGAACGTCCATCTCAGAGCAGTTCTCCACTCCTTTTTCAAAGTAAGAACATGACATCATCCATAACTCATTCCAGGGGTCACACAGACACGTTCCAAGCGCTGCTCTGCTTCTCTGTGATTTAACAGCTTTATTTTAAACTTTTCTTTCTTTTATAAGAAAAATGGTATCAGCTGGAAGGCTTGGAAAAGATGCCTTTGGTCTTGAGGAAACATTCATTACTGCCTGGAAATAAAGGAATGGAATAAAAAACTATTTAAAGCTAGCAGAACTTTTAGGTAAGAATGCAAAACTTCAAATTCAGGTATTTCCTACAGTTTTGAGAAGGCCACCATTCTGTGTGCTAGAGTAGCACACAAGAAGCAGAGCACAGCAAAACAAAACAGTAAGCTGTATGACAATAAATTGCTGCAGATACCCAAAAGAAAAGTCATGCCTGACTTGTCTCTTAGCATCTAGCTGAGAGCAAAGAAAATCTGCAGGGAAAAAACCCACGCCAAAGGGACTGTGCGCAAATTCAGTGAGCAAACAACACACTTTTTTTTTTTTTTTGATAGAAGAGGTAAAATTACAGCTGTTTGTTCAGAGGAAGTGACACAAAAAACCCTCTGCAAAGGTTTACACAGAGCTAACAAGTACACTTCTTCTCAAGGTATCCATGCATAATATTCCCTCTGCAGCAACTGTTATCAGCTACATAGCTCAGCCACTGGCAGCAAAAGCAGAAATTATATTAGGTCTAAGTGTTGCATTACCACGTGTGACATAACTCTCCTCTCTACAACAGCTGACAGCAAGGCATGAGCTGCTGCTAATTCACCATTCACTGCAGCAGCTTCGAAGAGGCCTGAATTCCCATGAAAGCCATTTGTTTACCATATAATAGCATAACACCCCCCACACACTCTTTTCAGCTCTGCTATAGCATATCTAAGAGATTCAGCAAGTCACCTGCTGAAGCAAAAATCAGACTAGAGCAAAAAAAAAAAAAATCTGGTCATCTCTTCAAACCTCACACTCTGACAACTACTTTTTGTTCTTTGATCAAAGCAAGCACCGTTCTCCAACAAAGTTTTAACTATCCTGTGAATACCTTGAATTAAAATAAGGAGGGCATGAACTACTACTAGCCATGACTTATTTGCAGATCAGAAGATAAAAATAACCCAGACTCTGAAAAGGCTAAAAGCAGCATGTAGTTTGTGTCATGTCATGCAGAAGCCAAAATAAGTATCAGTGCCCTGTCTGACCTGCATAGTTCAATCCCCTCCCCAGTACTGCCCTCCTTCAGAAAATACACATCAGAACCATCTGCAGCAGGAGGGTTCAGATTAAAGCTCACCTCTCCTCAGTAGCTAGTATATAGTAGGCTTTGGGGACATGAGTTCTGTCAGCTCTATGTAAGGTACAGTCCACATGCCAAACCCAACTCACAGTACTGTTGTGAACCATGTTTTTTTTTAATTTAGTTTTGTCACTCTAGCAAAGGCACCATCAAAAAGCTTCAAAGACAACTGGAAATACAATCTCAGAGCAGGACAGAGAAGAATGATACTGCTTGAGAAACCATGATATTCAAGGAGATGCTTTTCCAGCCCTGTCTCTCTCACAATCTGCAGCACTGAGATATCACTTTAGAAATATATCCCACTAACTCATCATCGACCACTGAGGTCACTGCATATTCCACCACTCTAAATGGGACCCAAGCTATATTCTACTGAGCTGGCTGAACTGCAGCCTTGAAGAGAAGAGGAGGTCAGCTAGCATAAAACTGTCTGAATGTTGAAATTTTAATACAAAGCTCTTTTTGCAATTCACATACAGATCAATATGCTTTTTTGAGTTGACTGTAAAGGTGCATGGACTTCACAGCCTTCCCAAGTAAAAGCTGCGGGAAGAAAATGGCCAGTGGGGAAGCAGCTTTCAATAGAGAGGAGTCAGCGTGTTACAGTGGAACCCTGTGAAATGTGACTTAAAGAAATAAAGGCAAAGACCACTGAGTTCAAAAGTGTATATGGCTCCTAAGCTGGGCCTTATGGATAGTAGTTCGTTAAAGAGAAGAGTTTGTTACAGTGAAGAAATAGTTATAGTTAAACAGAAGCCAAGGGGATCTCCATCTACTAGGAAATCATTAGTCAGTGAAAACAAGTATAGCACCAGGACATCAGGTTTCCTTCACTATGCTCCAGAAAGTTATTCTCTTACTTTAAAGAGCCTTGGGAAGACATCTGTTGGCTGCCCTCGCACAACAAACAAGCGAGAGTTGAGTTTCCTTAAACTGTTGTCCAGATCTTCCAGAGACTGGAGCAGAAATCTGCAGAGAAGAAACAGCAGCAGTTAGTGTCAGTCTGGTTACAGTTAAAAGACAAATATGAATTTGTACAGAACTTCAGCAAACCTGCATCACCAAATCAAAGAAACAGAAAACAAGAATTCATATTCAGCCCTGGTCTGTCTAGCAACTGCTATGAGACTGCAGCACCAGCCAGCTCCCAGCCATTCGTATGCATGTTCTGTTTGTCTGGATGCAAGAGGTTTCCAGGATTTTCCTTTTCCTGCAAACCCTTTCCCATGTTCTCTCTCAGAGCTGGCAGCAACCCCCTTCCAGCTAGTCTCTCCACATTATGACAAGAAGAAAAGCATAAACCTTCCAGGGGAAAAGCATACACCTTCCAATTCCCTACAGTATATTCTTTCATGGGTTCTGGGACAGGATGAATTTTGCATATGAAGTAGAAAGATGTTGATACGCTCCAAGGCAAGGAAGGAATGAACTGTGCATGAACTGTGCAAGTTTTGCAGTTCTGGCTACAAATAGGCAATGTTGCAGAAGAGAAGTGTACACTCCTAGCACATCAGTGGCACAAGACTGAGCACCAAGATCTCCCAAGGCAAAAATGATCTGTACTCAGGATAGCTGTAAACAGAACTGCAAGTGACCTTCCGCCATGAAGGTGCAAGATGAGAGCATGCCAAGACATTCATCTATTCCCTCCCACCCCAAAACTGTAAAAAAAAAAAAAAAAAAAAGCATATAAGTGCTTTTTGCATTTAATGGTATGTCTTAATGATTCCCCGACTATGCTATAAAACATCAATGTATCATTGCTTCCACAGCCACACACCACCCTACCTACACTGTAACTTCCCTTCCTTTTGTCTAACTCTGCAAAAGACACTAGCTTTAAAACTAATTCCTATGGCAGCACATGGAACTGCTGTTTTAAGTGAACTGCCAACCTCGACCTCTCCCTCATTCCACATGCTGGCTCTGCAGCGTGACCTGCAAGACATGAGTATCTCTACACCAGCTCCCTCAAGACCACATACAGCTAAGGAAAGCTAAGCTGCAATTGCCCTGCAAAGCGAGAACTTCCTCTCTCCTCACCTGCACTGCACATAATATGAACTGTGAACTCTGAGACAGAACAAGCTCTGAGATAGAATAAGCTCTCTCTACACTTCCTGAGGGAGAAAGCAACTCCGTGTTCACAGAAGGAAGGGCCCAGTGTGACAGCACAGAAGAGCCAGAAGCTAGTCTAGGTAACCTAGACAAACCACTCCTCTACCCCCAGCCCACTTTCCATCCATTAAATAGGAATGTCTACATTCTGAGGTGTTCTAAAAATTAAACAAGGGTTAGTCCTATATGACTTATATATACTGTGCAGTTAAATAATAAAGGATTTTCAGCATGATTTCTGGGAGCTAGGTAAAACAAAAACATTTGCTTTTGGAGCACAGAACTCTGATTATAAGTAATTGCACACACACACAAAAAAAAAAAAAAAAAGAAAAGGTAAAAAGGCAAAACAAAGCCAAAGTTCCCCATGGGAACCAATGGAACTCCAGGAAACAGAAGTCACTTGCTAATATGTTTATGCTTACCAGCCAGTGGTGCTAATTTCTGACATATGCAGTAGGCACACACCTCCAAGAAAATACTGTTTTTTAAAAACTTCACCTGCTCCTATATTCCATGATTCTAACATAAAGAAAACCACTACATGCTTCCCTCCCTCTGCGATGTTGGTGCAAACAAACAAGGATTAAATGGATCAGGAATTAATCTTTTGGGGACGCCGCTTCAGTTCTTCCAAATGAGGACAGTCAGCAACAAGAGCAGCATGTGAAAGGCATTTCTGTCTGCCGCTGTCTGTAGAAAGCCTGATCTATGGAAAGACCATTTCAGGCTCCTAGAATATTAAACTGTAACAGAATAGACAATTTTCTGTAATCCAAACATCTACATTGTGGTCATTTCTGCACATTTGCAATTTTTAAGCCATTCTCTGATGTGGGTTCTAGAAGTGCTTAGAAATCACCCCTGCTAGCCCATTCCTCTAAGAGACAGCTGAGGTGCATAGCAGAGGTAATTAGTTTCAACTACAGTTTCCTTAATGCAGAGCCACGTGACATTTCAAAGAGCACTTAAAGGATTTTTAACCAGGTGACTGTCCTGTCCATTCCCCCTGACTGGGTAATGGGAAGGCAGGGGGAGGTCTTCTTTGCTTGTACCCAGCGGAGTCTTACAGAGGAGAATCCCAACCCATATTGGGTTTCCAAATGTTGAGGCAGCTGAGACCTGCCACAATAGCCTTATGTAATGTTACTGGCTACCGGTACAAGAGGTCTTGCTCTCTGCACGGACGTGACTCATGCCATACATTTTTCCATTTGAAGAGAGGGGAAAAGCCCAAACAGCTTCATCTCTACCTTCCCAACAGCAGCCAAAGTGTACTTCCATAAAAACTGGAGGTACAGGAGGAAGGCAGGCGTGTGCACATGCCCACGCACACTCGGCGGCAGAAGGGCGGACAGAAGGCGTGGTGCAGTCGCAGCCCGAAGGATTCTGTGCTCTCTCCTCTAAAATACAGGGAAAAGCTAAATGTCCCTCCGTTGCTGCTCTAATACGTTCGCCCAGCTCCTAAGGAGAAGTCTAATGACATTACATAAAGTTGAAGGCAACCTCCCACACAGTCGGGCAACATCGCCGTGAAAGCCGTGGCGAGGCCAAGCGGACAAGGCAACCTCTCTCCTGCACGGAGAGCCAGGGGAAGCGATACGCGGGCCGGGCCGGGCCGGGCAAGGAAACGTGCGCTGCTCCCGCTGCTGCTGCGGCCCGGCCCTGCCTAAAGGCGCTCCGGCCGCCATGGGAGCCCTCCCGACCGCCGGGCCTGCCGCTGCTGCCCACGATCGGCACGTCCCGACCCCCTCGGACCCACCGGCGGCCTGAGGCGCCCGGCGCCTCCTCAGCCCACTCACCGCCAGCGGTTGATGCCCACGGCAGAGGAGGCGGCGAACCAGGGGTCCAGGATATAGATGCAACGGAGGGACGCGGCATCCCGCAGCGCTTCCTGCAGCGCCGGGTTATCGTGGAGACGCAGCCCGCGGCGGAACCAATGCACCGAGCGGCAAAGGGCCGGGGACGGGGCCGGGCCCGAGGCGGCCGCCGCCATGACCGCCGCCAACTGCCGCCGCGGCCCCCGCGCGCCGCCCGCTCCGGCCCCGGGCCCGGCCGCGCATGCGCCGCCGCGGGCGCACGCGCATGACGTCACCGCCCGCCCTGCGTGCGTGCGTGCGTGCGTGCGCAAGGAGGGGGCGTGGCTTCCAGCTCGACCACGCCCCCGCCCTCCTCAGCCACGCCCCCCAGGGCCTTTATAGGTGTTGGCCACGCCCCCCCCCCGGCCCCACCCGGGATGCTCTTAAAGGGGCAGCGCGCCGTTTTCTCCCATGGGAGCGTCGCTTAAGCCGCCACCTCCCCGGCTGTCACCCGCCGGCCCCACTTGTGATGGTGACCTAGGGCCGTGTCCCCCTCGGGGATGTCCCCTGTCCGCCCTCCGCGACTGTGTTCCCCCCCCCCTCCAT
>WTSP01004406.1:0-44683 GCA_025331215.1 Actenoides lindsayi | reverse complement strand
AGGTGTTGTCGACACAACAACAGTGGAAGTATGAGTGAAGAAAATCACACCGTGGGTGTCCACTAGGGGGGGGTGTTGTTTGTTGGTTTGTGAGAGTGAGTGACAATTACCCACGGGGGGGGGGGGGGGAAGAAAATAAAAGTTTAGACGAGTTGTGACTACAGAGTGCAATTAAAAAGCAATTCTGAGCGCTCACAGAGCTATCACCACTAACTAGGTTGTGCAAGACTCCTGGGTCAGACACAAGAGTCTTACACTCCAGGATCACGTATGATGCTAGGAATATCAGCCCCAGCCCCATCTCCCAGTATGGCTAGGGTAAGGGTTCAGAGATCCACCAAGCATACAGCTCCAGGGACACACCAGTTGTAAAAGTCATGCCAAGGGGAAAACAACATTTCACCCTCACTACCGCATCCACACCTTTGTAAAACACGAGGATCGCTGGACCAGTTCCAGCTCTGGGACTGCCGATGGTAATCCTGCGGTGGTACAAGTGGGCTTATCTGTTCCCCTACATGAGGGCTGACAAATTAATAAATTCACTCAAGTGCAGAAGCATGAGCATTATTATGATTTTTCTTTTAATGGCAGTTTAATGCAGGCTATAAATGCCCAGTCTTCCTTCTGAGCCACACATATTTCTTGGCCTTTGTTCAGTGACAATGCGTGCAGCAATTAACAGCTCTGCAAGCACAATATTCTTCCATTTGATCAGCTGCAGTATAGTTGCACTTTTGTGTAATGGATTGGAGAGACAGGGAGATGCTGCTCTTCACTGGTGTCAGGGACAATAAAAACAATAGCTAGTAAAGTAACAGTGATTTTTGTTATATTAGCCTGACCCTCTCACACATCTACAAGAAGATACCCCAGTCAGCAAAACAGATATCAACAGAAGCAGCTCTGCATTGTTTCAGGTGCCACTCTGAAGTACACTTTGCAAGAAAAATTCAGGAGGGACCTGATTCACAGTCACAGCAGTAGGACGTGGGGAGCAGAGTAGTCATTCAGAAGAGGCACAGACTGTTAGGTGTGTTCATGAAGTCCTGCAGGTGAGCACAAGCTTGCCGGTGCAGGGTGGTGCGGCACTCGTTGTCGTCTGGAACTTTCTCCACCCAGGCTTGGGCATCAAGGAAGTACTGCATCCTAAGTGCAAGTGGGACAGGTAAAGGAGTTGAGTCACTACTGCTGACCTGCAACAACCAGAAAGTGTAAACCCTGTGGGGTTGCATCCCTCCACCAAGCCGTCTATGAGATCAGGAGGAGTTATATTAGCAAAGAAACATGCCTGAAACCTTGCTTCACCAGCTGGTCAACTGAGTTGCGAATAAAATTTAGGAAGAGTCAGCACCAAGCTCAGACAAACCTGGTTGTCCTTGTGCCTTGAGAGACACTAGGTAAGTTTGGGCTAAGTTTCTGTTAGCGTTTTCTGGAGGGGCATCAAAGGCCCCAGTAAAAATCATTGGGACACAGTGAAAGAGCATTTAGATTCAACAGAGTATCTCAAAATATTTCCTAGTTTCCTGTGGTGAGATGCCATATAGTTTCTGACATTTTACAACCGGTCTGGAGGAGATTTTAGAGGTTACACTTATGCTTGGATTTTTTTGTCTTTAGCAGGCATCCGCTGAAGCAGGACCCCTGTCTTAAGCACTCACATTGGTGTCATGTAGAGATGGAGAGAGGGGACCTTTTAAGGTTTTAGGATGTGGTGTTCACAATTGGACTGAGAAGATCTCCCTACTAGAAGCATTCAAAGGCACTACCTTCCTCCAATTCTGCACAGGGAAATGACATCTTTAAGATGGCTTTCTCACTGAATACTTCATAGTCAGACTAAATTCCTCATTAGATAAATTCCTTTGAAGAATAAGAAGATAAATGGGAAATGAGGAGAATGACGTATTTGCACACATGATGTAACAGAAGCTTTGAGAGCTGCTTTTAGAAACAGTCCACCTGTTAATTTTGCAAACACAGGAGTTGTGTAAGGCCTTTGCAGTAGAGATACCTGTGCAGCTTTTCCCATTTTCCTTTTCTAGCTGTGAGTTTTTAACCCAGTAGAGTGACGGCCAGATTTTGATTCTGAAAAGCTTGGGAACCAGGATCTGCACAAACAGATGAGTGGCTCAGTTCTTCCCCACAACTTGCCTTTTGCCTACAGCATTAGTTAAGTTACTCTTTGCATTTTAGTAATGCCACCGGAATCAGTCCGTAAGAAATCTGGCCCACCTTTGGTTTTCTGGAGGCATTCTAATAGTTTGAGTAACCACAGGATGCACAGTCCCCGATAGCATCCACTGCTGCTCAGAAACCATTACACTTACTTGTTGTTGCAATCAACCGTTTGCCCATCTTTCCCCATGAGCAGGTATCGCTTTCCAACAACCATGTTTAACTTGCATGTGGAACGCGTTAGGAACTGCCGGTGGGCACCCACTTGGATGCTTTCATCAGAAGCTGTGGCACAAGAAGAGAAAGCCCCATGAACTTCTCTAATAAAGAGTAGAACCACAGCACACAGGACAACCCTTTGTGGTTGTTTAGTCTAGTGCTAAGCTGAGGTAACAATTCACTTGGCAGTTGTGGCTTCACATGGGAATAAATGACCATGCTGTGGTACTATATATTTCCTTTAATCTTACCTGACAAAAAGTAAGCTATTTCTCTCTTAGCTGGTTTGGGGTTTTTTTGCCTCCTCAGAAGTTACTGAGAGCTGTTTTGCTATAGAGAACTTTCAGGCCCTACAGAATTTGTTTAAATCTCAGAGTTTGAAAGAAAAGCATAAGGAGAAAGAAAACATTCTATCTTATATTTCAGACTGTTGAGGTTCATAGTGGTCTTAAAAGCTAGCAGACTAAATTCAAATGTCTTAAGGTTCAACAATACAGCAGGTAGCATTAAAAATTCACTCTTCTTAGCACACCTGACCGGCGCTTCACCATTTTCGAATTTACACTATTCCCCTTGAAGCTGATATGTAGGATGTGCATGTGGTGATCTCCACATTAACATAACTTCAAAGGTGTTCATCTGCATTCTGTCCTAGAGGATTATTCATTCAAGAGCTGCACTGCCTGTTACAGAAATGTACATCAAAGGCAGAAAAGGAGGCTACTTAGGTACTGCCATGACATGAGAGCTGGAAAGAGGATCATTCATCAGAGTGACACATGTCGTGAGGATACTGTGCTGTTTAGTTAGAACAACAGTTTTCAAAGTCCACTTGAAAAAAAAAGTAAAAAAAATGTGCAAATAACAACAATATTCTATTTTCTCAGTCTCTTTGTAACTATAATATGAGATGTCATGCACAACTGTAGTGACCAAATCAATATTAGAACAGATTAAACTACAGGTAAAACACCACAGTCCAGAACCTCGTGCAGCCTCTGCTTTCTAAGGTATTGAATTACAAATATGGAAAGTATAGTATTCAAAATAAAATCCTAAGAGTAGAATAGAAACCTGAAGTAGAATATTTTAACACTAATAAGATTTCAGAAAATTTGTTGTAGAGTGCTAGTCTGTGAAACCTAGCACTAAGAACCTTAACTATTTCCCATTAAAACTTGCATTAATTTTACATATGGCACTTATAGGCCAGAGAAAAGTCAGTCTTCAGTATTGTATGCTGGTTTAGAACTGTATTCTTCTAAAGAATAATACAGTATTACAGGTGTTCTCATGAAATCCAAGACCTTTCCATTGTTTCTATGCTACATTCTGTGTTGAATTTTCATTTTCATCAAGGAGTACGAAGATGGATGATAATTACTTCAGAAAATGATGATATTATGCCTCAGGTTCATTGTGCTTAAATTACCATGGTGTTTCTTGGTTCATATGCTTCACAAATGGCCTAACATAGGTCAGACTCTGGGGATCATAAGCACTTGAGCTATTACTTAACAGGTTATTGTGCAATTTCCAATTCTCAATTTCCAAGTCTCAATTTCCAATTAAAAAAACCCCATTTAAATATAATATTGTAAAGTATCCAAGCAGAATTTGAGGTAAATAATTACTTTAAGTTTTAGAATTCATAATAGGGAAAAAAAAAACCCAGAAGATTTCTGTCCTATTTTGCATGGGCCATACTACTCCTCTAAAGGACTTGTAGAACAGCATAGATTATTAGCCATCCAAAACATGCCCTAATTCTATTAATAATCAAAGTAACCTGAGAAGTGCACATCTCCAGAATTCTCAGTTGCTGATTCCCAAATACAACTGTTTCCACCTGTCTTTCGAACCAACACTTTATTTGCAAGGCTTGATACTGAAATAATGACAGGGGTCCAGAGAATGAGAATTTACCTTACTAATTCTCACCTACCCTTGGTGATGGCAACAGAGACCAACCTCACTCAAAACAGCCACAGAAAATACAAATGATAACAGCTCTGGCTCAGTCATGAGCTGATTTGGATGGCATGCTTTGCATTTCCTTCACCATCATGGCTTCATACCTCTTCACAGCCTTTCCCAAGCCTACTGAAACAGTCTTCATAGTCTACTGATGTTCATAAGCTGCCTCATACAGTACAAAACAAAGGTAATTTTACAGGGATCAAAAAGAAGGAGGTGGGAATGGGAGAATTCATCTCTTCAGATTCAGATTCAAAGGATGTTTCTTTCAGCTGCCCAGAAACAATAGCTTTCTAGTGTTTGCCTGAGAGTGGGAATACAAATGCATTGGGCCCTAGAGCTCTAAATCCCTTTAGATAGAAGGTTTTTTTGAGGATTTAATGAAACTTTCCATCTTTGTACTGTAACCTCCCATAGCCAGTGTTTTGATCATTAGGTATATTAGAATTTCCCTGCATATGGAAAGTCCTGGGCATGACCGATGCTGTCTCTGGACTCACAAAATGTGGACCTGATTTTCCAACAGGAACTGCACATTGGGCACAGATCACAAGTTGTGTGCCATGAAGTACTGGGTGACATCACAAATCCTCTGGGCAAAGATCAAAGGAGTGAGATAATTGTGCTGTTCTAGACAGGGAAGACTTTGCAATCTTTAGAGTTGCTTTTTAAAGGCAATCTCTGGCTGCCGAACTCAAAACTGACAACCATATGATCCCACAGCAGTTGAAGTCTGAGAAGTCATCTGACAGCCTCTCTAAAAGTTACTTTGAAGAATATCAGTGTTCAGTGATCCTGCTGATAAATTTCACATGGGGACAGATGGGATGGCAGGCCTGCAAAAGGACATCACCTGAAAGCAGTGCAAATCTTTACACTGCACCTAAAGAAACAGAGAGAAATTCCTCTTTGCTCCTATCACATCTATTAGATCAATGCTCTAGAAGTCTTTCTTTGTCAACTGACTTTAGGCAAGTCATTGTGGACAACTCTTAGCCTGTTCTGCAAGGGCTACAAGTGCTTAACAATTAACAAACACTTCAAATCTTCATCTAGTATCAAAACAGAGGTCAATGAATGGTTCTACAGTAGAAAAAAAAATGTCGCTCAATAACAGCAGTCTAAAAGTGAAACAGTCGATGCAGAAGACCTAATAGTCACACTGTACTTGGTTTTGGAGGGTTTATCTTAGATATGGACTGAATGAAGATGGAGTGTGTCTTCTGATTTAGTTTCATCTGAAAGAATCGAAGCTCATATATTCTGGGATTGCTGCACACTGTGAACGGAAGCAACCTACCTCTGAGCTGAACTGAACAGAGAGGTAGCTGCACCAAATAAGCCTGGCAAGAAATCAGTCTTCTTGCAAGCCTACTGTAGAAGTATATCTGACCCTACTTTCTACAGCAAGAGAAGGCATCTGCATGGCTCATACTGGCTAACATTTAATCAACCTAGTATTTCTAGAGGTGAATGAAAGGAGCCAAACATTTTTATACTTACTGGATTTAAGGATTCTGTGGATTTTGGCCTCATAGTAATCAAACACATTCTTCTGTGTGATATTGAAGATCTCCACCTCATACACTGCAACAGACAACAACTGTGTGAGACCAGGTGGAAACTGCATCCAAAAACTGCAAAATGGGTGTGCTTTTATCAGATGTCTAGACAGAGATTGGTGTACCATATATTCTTAAGTCATGGGGCTATGAAAGGCAACCCTAATATGCTTTTATAAAGTCAGGTATTAACCAACAACCTCTACATTTGTATTCTTTTTGTGTATTTTTTTTTAAGAAGAAGCTCCTATATGATTAGGTTTTCACTTTTTTCCTGTCCTTCTGTTAGCATCTAACTGACCAAGGCTGCTGAACCAGTTTCCCTTCAGTAGCTCTTCCAACTTTTTATCCAATGATGAGGCTGGAAAGGCAAATTAACAGAGGAGAAAATCACTAAACTCTGATGAAGGAGCTGCTGAGCTATGGCATGCCATGCAAAGCCTTCTCTTTATCTCCATCCTGTAACATTAGGGATGTAGGGGATGGTGGTGCTCACACCACGGGTCTTTTATGAACCATGTAACATAATGTCATCCATGTTTCCTTCTCCCAGGATCCCACTGCATCTTTCTGAGGCCTTTACTTTTCCCTTTCACCCCTCTGATGACTGCAATAGCACACAGCTTCATTTCATCTCCTCAGCCTCTAGGCCAAATATTGAAACCCTACTCATTTCAGGAGAGCTCAGGGTAAATAAAACTACAGATATATGCTTATTAGAAAGAAGTTAGTTCAAACTAAATCGAGAGTTGCCTATCATGCCTTACCATAATCCGCAACTGGGTAGTAGCAGACAAAACTTAAGCGTGTGGCTTGTGTTACAGTTCTACTGAAAGTTGATTTTTGTCTTGGGCAGGGACCTAGTGTGAAGAAAATAAATGATACTGCTGTCTCTGTAGACATGGACATTTAAATAGACATATAAATAGATTACACATGCTCATTCACTCAACATTATAACATAGAATAAATTAAAATGGCAGAACAACTCCCTTAGAGGTGTGCTAGACAGTTTTTACATATGTATGCACATATATATTTATATATCTATATATACACAAACACGTTGCATTCAACTATCAAATCAGTCCTGCATATCTTAAAGAAAAATTTTCAGTTTGGTACTGAACATGCTAGAGGATGCTTTGTGTCCCATATTATGCATTAGGATAATTTTAATGGTCCTTCCTGGGCTTAACAGTTCTTATTTTAATGGTTTGTAAAAGTAACTATCTTCTTTTAGACTCTCCCGTTTTGTCACTTCTTACCTTCCGCACACTGGCAAACATTGGCATGGCACAGCTTTGAAAGCATGGCACTGTGCTTGGGAGCACTGTAGAATATGCTGCACTTTCTGTCTGTGGAGAAGAAACAAAATGGTTTGTCTCAGAGAGCTCAGGTGGAAAAGCCTGTGCAGTAGAAACTACATTTGCAGCCCAGCTTTTCCCTGGGCCAGAGAAATCAGAGCATTAAGGTGTTAGATGCACATCAGCAGTTTACAAAGATCTGTAGATGGGAAACCTGGAGTACAGGGACTGCCTTGTCTTTCAGCAGGCAATAACCTGGGTTGTTGCTTCTGGGTTGGTTTGGGTGCTTTTTGTATGTGTGGTTTTTTGGTTTTGTTTTGGGTTTGTTTTTTTTTTTTGGGGGGGTGGAGTGTGGGTGGGTTTAGTTGGTTGGTTTGTTTGGGTGTTGGGTTTTTTTTAAGTTGCACTCTTCCCTTCTATTTCGGCTTTGTTTCCCCTGAATAGCAGCCATCCTAAAAGCATCTTTAGATCACAGAGCTACAGTGAGCACTGAACTGTTTCAGAAAGGGGAGAGAGGATCACCAATAGCTGGTGATTTAAATCACCAACTTTCTTGGATCCCTCAGCTTCAAGCAAAATTTCAAGTATCGTTTACATAACTCTGGCAAATGATTTTTCATTTAACCTTCTTTGAATGTGTAATGAGACTGACTTCCCCAGCATGCACATTACATGAGCCAAACCTCTCAGGTTGCCTATCTTAGATACACAGAAAAACAGCCCAACCAAAAAGATAATGTGAGTGGAATATGCTGCTTAAAAGCACCATGAGAAACAGGAACTTGGGAAACCTGATTTAAAAATCTATGAGTGTAAAAATTTGTATTTTCAGTCCCTTTGCAATAACAGGCCTTTCCAGAGAGGATCTCTATTTAGACGATATTAAGCCATGGTAGTAAAAGACAATATTTGAAACAGGTTATTTAACAGGCCTTAACATTCAGCAAAATCATGCTATAGCAAAACCAACTTTCTGTAGGCTGGAGTTTGTTCTTGAGAGTCCCTCTGTCAATCAGTTATATACTGTTTTTCTGTGTCCTTACCAGGGTTGTAAAAATCATAAAGGACGGCATTTGCTGGCTGGACCAAGCCCATGGTATTGATTTGCTTTGCCCCAAAAGATATGCAATCTGGGTCTGGTCCGCTTGTGAGCTGGAAGAAAAAGGAACAATGGTTACAATGAGTAAAGTAGTTCTTTCTCCCCAGACAGTTCCTTCTGCATTTGTGTCTGTACTAGCTGTTGGATACTTGTTTCTGATGGCATGGTGAGTTAATTCTAATAGCCGAAGCCTCAATTTGAAGAAGGCATTTCCTTCCATGATTTTATTGGGAGAATTTGCGGATTAGCTAAGCCTGGTAAAGGTGGGTTTGTGAGATGTTTGCAGGTCTTCTCTGCCTGAAACTGTCTGACTCAAATCATCACTACTTTGGGGATTACTTTTCAGCTTTTGCCTAAGCCACCTTCCACAGGAATAGTGGTGCAATACGTGTTCATGGACTATCCTGTACAAGTGGCTGCCGATATATACTTTTTCCTCAGTAAAATGCTAAAGTCAGGAACAGCTTTTGACCTGTGTTAAATGCACAAATTACCAAATTACAAATTATATATGCTATCTGGAACAGTAGAGATTGGAATATTATTGGGTTTGCTTACCTCACCAAAGTAGAGCAAAACCTTTCCCTCCTTGTACTCAAAGTGCTGAATGTACTGGTCTGAAGACTTCACCAACTGCAGGAAGACAAACAAGCAAGCAAACAAAACCTCAGAAGAAGAACTTAGCATAACAGGAACACCTTTGCTACGACCCTCTATATGCTGGTTTACTTTGTTCAACTGTTTGCTTTATTCTGTCCTCTTTATTCCTCCCTAAAGGAGACAGTTCCTGAGAGCATGAACCTGGGCAAACCTACTCCAACCAAGCAGGCTCCAGAACCTGTAGCCACTTTTGAAGAGCACTGTGCTGAGACAACCACCTCTAAAAGACATTCTTGCTTTCCCTCCTGCAAGCACAGGACGCATGGTCCTGGTATGTCATGGGACAACAGTGCCAATGGGGACAGCCATATGTGTTAAGGACAGGCATGTATTTAAGTGCCCTGCTGATCCTTGCCCTAATTTCCATTACGAAGGACTAAAAGGGCTGAACTCAGTTCACCACAAGCTTTTCACTTCTTTCACTTACTCAGTGAATATTTTATCAGAACAAGAATAATGAAAATATATCAATCCAAAATCTGTTTTCCCTTTTTACTTCTGTGGACTTCGAAAGATTTCAAAAGGCAAAACTTCTGTAGAAAAGGTTATAAAAGATTGCATAGAAAAGTGTGTTTCCAACCTGTTCAAGATCCTTTGTGTCAGGTTCTAAGCCACTCAGCAGAGAAAGATCAACCAGGGACATCTTTGGTGCATTGGAACCTGTGGACCTTTATAAGGGAGACTGTCAGCAATGAACATCTTCACTGAACAGTCAAGGTTGTTTTGAAGAGTTTGGCTTTTCAGGATTGCTAATGGTGAAATAAAACATTCTACTCTGTTTAACTTTAAGTGGATTTTAATTTGAAAATTAGCTGCCTACCTCATTAAGAGTCCCAAGGCAAAATTAGTCATCTAAACTAGTCAAATGGCCATACAAACCTCAGATGTCTTGCCTGAGCTCGTCATCTAGGCTTTCTTTCTAGCTGATAGGCAGAAATAATCACCTTTCAAGGGACAGTTCATCCCACTGTCAAAGTACTATTGAAGATAGGGAAGGTGAACAACACTGACAAAAGTGTCTGTTCTCTATTACCTAGAGAGTGGAGATAGGAAATGAGTTTATCCACATTCTTCATGGACAAAACCAAATTTACATCAGTTTTGCTGTCCAAAAATCCTCATCACTCTAACTATCCACTAGGTATATATATTGGACTTCCAATCTTTTCTCCTTCCACTTTCTGCAAAGTCAGCTAGTTGTGTCATTGCTGGAGAATGAAGTTGCTCTACACTCACAGAGGGTGCCTTGTCATAAGATATTCTACATACACTCAGTGATACTTCAGAAACTTTTATTTTGGCATCCTCCTTTCCCTGTAAGTGATGTACCATGGTGTAGGGAAGAAGTACGGTGATGTAGCCAGTGCATTTAGTTTTTCTCCTGTGTCTTAACTACAACAAAGGGAGCTTCACATTATTGTTTAAGCCTCACCTTACTCAGCAGTGTCCTGCAAAACAGTGGACCCGATAGTTGATAAATATTACACAGCAATTAATGAGGAAAATGGTGTTTCAGCCAGCACACAATTCACTGAATACATGTTTAATTAGGGTAACTCTGGTCCTCCAGTGACATTGTTTATTTCCCTGTCTGAAAGGAGGAATAAAACCCACTGCCTCTGAGGCTCCGTCGAAAGTCAGTGATAAAGCTGGTTTATACTGAGGAGTAAAACCTGCTTTTGCCACTCTGCACCTCAGGGGGGGACTCAGGACAACCATCGCTTTGTGCTTCTGTGCCCCTTGCCAGACTGTGAAAGGAGCAAAAGCAGATGTTTCCATTTTATTCTGCATGGGAGGATTTCTTTCTTACTAGTTCTGTTCTTATCTATTTCTTGATCTCCAAAACAGGACATTTCTTCTGCTTCCTCTCCTCCCTCAAAGAGTAGTAGACATCTTTTCTATAAGGCCAGAGTGTGACCACAAAGGAAGTAACAGCAACTCTCCATAAGGCAATGAAATTCTAAATGTGTAACTGTTGTAAATGTTATTACTGTATTCCAATTGTATCTACTTTATTTAATACAAGACTTTTTAAAAATAATTATCCAGCCAGGCACTTTAAAGTCTCCCCAGAGTTTGATGGGGCAGAATCTGAAATGGACGTTTGAGGTAAACAATCCAAACTTAATACACTGTGTGGAAATGTTTCCTCCTGCCATGGGAGAGAGGCTGCAGACACACCATTCACAGAAGACCACCAGGATGGATGCCAAGCTTATGAAGGGGATGACCAAGAAGAATTACAAACAAAAATGAATACATTTTCTAATGAAGAGCTGATCTTGCAGACCTACCTGACACAGACTTTGTACTGCAGTGATTCTGTTTTACTGGGGGCGTTCACATCCCTTTTCCTTCTGCTGTGGATGTCAAACCAGTCTATGTCAAACAGTGGCTCAGTCGCACTGTCTTCTGCATCAATCAAGTCCTCATAGTCATTGTTTTCGTCATAGTATGCAGTTTCTGGAGGTAATAGACATGATCAAGCATGTGTAAACTTGACTAAGGACATGGTAATTTGGTTCCTTTTTGTATAATGATAAATCCCAGTGGTCAGTCATGCCATCTTTATAGGTGTGTATTCATCATCCTCTCTGCCTGCATATGTGGTTTTTTTTTTTTCTATTAGAATAGCAAACTTTTGGAGGCAGAAATTGTCCTCTACAAATTTGTGCATAACCTAACCACCATTCTTAGCTATATCCGTTGGTTATATTTACTATAATTATACCTAATTTTTTTAACTTTGAATGAATTAGAAATACTGAGATGGTGTACAGCAAACTTTTAAAAAACTCACTTTCCAAGGCTGGAAAACCATCAAATATCAACAGTAGCTGGCAAAATGTGTTGCTTTTGAGACCCCACCACTTCCCTTTTCACTCACCAGAGTACTTAATGCTCCCTTCCATTTCCACTGTCAAAATCAAATCATTACACGTGTTGTTCTTCAGCTCAGAAGACCAGTACACTTTTAATATCTAAGACGGACACACAAACAGGAAATGTCATTTAAATGACAAAGGATTTACTCAACCATGACTTCAGCAAACATTTATGGGACATGGAAGCGTGGGGAGAACACTGGTTTCCCAGAGGCATAGACTAGTCATAGAGGACTGTCGTGGGTATAAGCAGGAGAGGTCCCATGTGCAAATCATAAATGGTGGGGGACCTTTGAGATAACTCTCCATTCCCAACCACAAAGGGGTCTTTCAAATCTCCAGCAGACTCTACCAGCATTGATATTTCATGGACTTAAAGTTAAAACCAGGAAAAATTGACTACCCTTCAGGGCAGTCTGTAGGCCTTGAATTTGGGAAATTTAGAAGTAGGAACATAAAGGATGAAGCCATGACAAGTAATTTCTCACTGTTTTCAAAAAGGGATTAAAATAAGTCCAGTTGGACTCTGAATTTCTGATTTACAGCTTACACTCATTGTTCCATTTCCTCTGCCGTCTACAGACACTTCAAGTTTTCTCCCAAGTTCAAACTGAAAACCAAGACAAAAAGAAAAACAAAACAAAACACAGATTTAGTCCATGCTCAGCATTTGTTCTATTGTTTTCCTGCAATCCTGATGGTCTTCTAAGCCTCCATCCCTCAGAATGAGTAGGGAAACCCTTTAGCTATGGAAGGACCTATGAGACCTCAAGTCTCATAATGATTTTAATGTGCTGGGCTGATGCATCTTACTCTGCCCTTCTGGGGCCCAGAGACCTATTTTCCCAACTTCACTCTCTCCTCTGTAGTCTGGATTTGATGTTTCCACAGGTCCCAACACACTGACTATCAGAATATTCCCCTTCTTCTTCATTCCCTAGCAAGACTTTGGCTCCTGGCTGCCCTTCGCTATTGTGGGACATTCACATCACCAAAGTCCTTGAAGAGGCAGGAAGGGGCTTCTGAAGTGTGCTATTAATTATCTGTTGAATTTTTTTTTCTTTAAAAATATTCTGTTGTTTTACATATTAAATTAATTTAAAAATTCATAAACTAGTTACATCATGATTAGTTAACATGAGAAAAAGTAGGCCAGATGATCCAATGTTCATCCTGTTTGAAGGAAAAAAAGCTTGAAACAATGGATGGTTGTGTACCTCTAGCTGCTTCTGAATCACTTCATCAGTATCAGTCAGAGTAACACTGTAGTCTTTTTGTTTTCCAGGTGTTGCCAGTTTTACAGTCAGGTTGGTGGAAACAGTATTCACTGTCTGTATGCTGTACGCTGACAGGGCTTCTAGGGCCACCACTGTGTCCTAGGTGAGAAAGAAATTTTACCTAAAAGCTATGCCAGGTTATTTCAACAATACATAAGATGACATGATCAGTCACCTGGAGCTATTCTTCAGTTTTATGGGGTTTGTTGCTTTGAAGTTCTCCTGTATTTGTTCCTACCTGCAGAGACTATTTAATTTCCCAGCTGCTTCTTTTAACATTAAAATCCTAAACCCACCAGAGCTCTGACCTTCACTTATCATAAGTCTTCATAAAAACTCTCTGAAAGAGAATATTTGCTGTCTTCCAACCATTTTATTTTAGTCCATCTTCTATCAATGAGCCAAAATCTTTAGTGTTTCATACATCAAAGAAGTTTAGGATTAACTGTTATGATCTAAATGAAATCTAAATGAAAAAGTCCTTATGGGTCTTCCACTTTCTTCCCTCCCACCGAAACTCCACCTGAACTGGTGGTCAGGCACCTGTGTAGAGCAGTATCCTCCTCCGAAGTTCCTTCTTTCTGTCAGCCATGTAGCAATAGGCCTTGCATACTCCATGTCTTTCAGGAGCAATGTTTGAAGCAATGCATAGGCAGTGGTTTCCACTGAGACTGCATCATTGCCGTTTCCCCAGTAGCGCTGCTGCTTTGCTGCAAGAATAACCCCGTCTTCAATCCCCTTGGTAAAAGCATTTGCCAAACATTACTGTTGTTCTGCGCACTACATGTTTCATGTCACTGTAGTGAGGAACTACAAGACACAGTTGCTACCATGAGAGCAGGAAATCAGTTGAGATGCAGAGATAATGGAAAAGTATAATCACAACTTTCCATTTTGGCTTATCCAACCACCACAGTCTAATGATCCCATTGTACAGTAATGTCCATCTGATGGAGTGGTAGCATTGTGTCTGGTGGTCCCTGAGAGATAATAGTATTGATTATGACCATAAACCCAGCCTGGATTAAGGAGAAGCATATTCCCTATGCTTAAACTATGACTATTAAACCATAATATATTTACCAAACTGGGAGAAATGAATAGTGTGGCACTGCAGCCACACAACCAACTGACTCAACATTAACCACACACATGCACCAAGTGGGGAAGAGGTGACATCCACATGGAGCTGAAACAGAGCACTCAGAATTGGCAGGGTGCTTTGAAAGCAAGTAGGCTGGAAAAGAAACCCTCCTGTATGTAGCTGTTCATTCCTATTTATCCATCAAAAGTTTCTTCTTTCTCAGCTGGCTTGGACTTTTTTTAATGCACTTTAAGGGTCTGCAAATTTTGGTAGGCAGCAAGGGTAACAGAAAAGGTAAATGACTATTTACCATGATTCTGTTCCAATTCCTGGATCAGGTAAAATCACGATCCAAACTTCACAGTGCTAAGTTGTTACTTTATAGAGATATTAATTATACTGATTACATATTACATTTTAAGCACTGAAATATTTAATTATGTAATTTAAATAATTATGTTACATATACCTAAATGCTTCTATAAAATTAAACAGTCTTCATTTACTTGAATTTGGTTTAGTTCATATAAGAGTGATTAAAGTGCTTTAATTGGGAAGTGCTTTTTAACTGAATTTTTAAGAATGGTTATCAGTACCTGCATCAAAAATGGAACAGTCCCTTAATTTTTCTTTTGCAAACAGGGCTTCTTCACTATCAGACTGCACAAGTGTCAGGGCATAAGCAGTGGTGGTGGTAGAATAGCAGTTTGTATTTCTTGAAAGTTGATCTTTCATGTAAGCCACTGCTCTTCTAATCACTTGTACCTGCGAAAACAGAATGGATACATTTGAAAAGGCCATTCAGAGATACTGTTACTGCTGGTGGGAGTACTAGGAAATTAGAATCCTTCACTGCAGTAATTTTTGAGACCATTTAATAATTTCTGCTTAGTGATTAAAGCTGGTGACGATGGAGTACATAGCCCCAAACACTTTGTTGTACATTAGGCCATGGTATTTATTCCTCTCCATCACAGATGTAAACAGACTTTTACCTCCTCATTTGCAGTACTTTAAGATAACAGGGTGGACATGACATTGTGCAATAGCCTTCAGACTTAAAGATAAGCAGCCAGGCTTCCTACCACATCAGGTGACTGGTAGACCTGCAGAGTCTGTTGCAATGCTGTAGTTATGAAGGCTGTCAAAGCCAAATCCTCCTCTGCTGACTTAATGCCACCCTGAAAGATGAAATATGAAAAGAGACCTTTTAACAAATTCACTTTACATTACAGATTTGGTATTACTTTACAGATTTATTTTCTTTAGATACATTTCTTGTTACTCAACAACTCACAATATTCTTTTCAGTTCCTAGAAGCCCTAAATGTGCAACATATTCTTCTGAACACAGATGTCCTACCTGCATAGTCCTGTCCAATACTGGGTGATGGTCATGGAAGGAACCATCTGCCTGTTGTTGATTAGTCAAGTAGGAAACTGAGTTGCGTAGGTGACTATCTTGGACACTAATGTATTCTCTGCACCTTGTGAGTACTTTAACAATGAATGCAGTTAACCTGCAGAAAAGAAAATGTTCCAAACTTGTGCTGACTTTTGTTTATAGAAAAGTGTGTTGACAGGAAGAGAAATATACTAATTTTGTACATAGACTCATATTCAATACAGTACACTCACTGGAACTTAGTGACTTATCACTCAACATCAGCGTGAACAGTTCTACTCTGTGGCAAACACAAAATAATCAGTGGCTCAACAGAAATCTACTTCATCAAGGACTTAACATGCTCAGAGAGTTAAATGACTGATTATCCGTGACAAAACTACACAGGCAACATCATGCCCACTGGATTTTGAAAATCCATTCCCCCCAGAAAAACTTCTGATGCATCAAATGATAATAAAAAAACCAAACAACTGAAAAATATACTTACCATACACTACTGGGGGTTGTTTTAAAAGCTCCGTAGGAGCCATCCTCCTTCTGAAACTCAAGCAGTCTAGTATAACCTGCATGAACAGAACACATAACTGTTCAGAGAATACAAAAATTTCTTGGCCATTTTTGTACATCACTTAATGTGGACATGTTCAGTATTGACTAGTGTAAGAATACATGGAGGTTTTCAGTAGTACATTAAGGAGGAAAAGATGGGGTCAGCAGACCTTTGACACAGAAAAAACACCAGGCTTAGGAAGTGCTCTGTCTTGTTTGACTTAACTGAGCCATGAGAATAACCTGAAAACTGCAGGGATCTATATTTACAAAGCATTTTCTGTGTAGTGAATCTCAGGAAGCTTATTTCCTGATACTGATGACTTATCAATCTGTCGACTTTATGGTACATGGAATAAAAAAAATATACAAAATATCATCACTTGGGTCAGACATAAGCTTAGAAATCATGACTTGTGGCCTCTGATCTTGACTGCTATTGTCTTGACAAAGTCTGTGTCATAGCCACACAAGTAATTTTCTACCATGGTGAACTTTGATAAGAATTGATAAAAACATAATATAGGGACTAAATGCTACTGATAATACCAAATACTCTATCAGCAGGATCTCATGTCACTTTAGGCAATCTTAGATAAAATGGCAAAGACCTCCATTCAGCAACTCTTAGCATGTTTTTAATCTCTATTTATACTCTTATTTTTCAGTGGTGAAGTGTGTATTGCATGTTGTCTGAAGATCATGAAAACAGGTGCATTATGTTGCTTTATGCCATGTGCACACCACTACAGTTAGAAGGATCAGCTGTACATGTTGCAATACTCTTGGGCTCTTTGTTAGTTCCTGTGAGCTGAAACACCTCCACTTCCACATGCTGTGGTCCGGGCTTTGCTATACATTTACCACCAGCTTCGGATCATGTCTTGGAGTGGACTTTTCAAGCAGAAGCCTTGCTTCTGTCTTCTCCCTAAGGAAACCCCCTCCCTGGGTTAGTCCAAGGCTGTTGGTGTCATTCTAGCTCATGTAATCAATACAGGAGGGTGGAAGAGAAAGTGTCAATATCATGATTACCATTGGAATTTTCATCAGTGATATTCCTCCTGCCAACTACAGACATCTCCAGCAGAGATGTCTACATCCCAGCTGGCCATCCTATGATCCATGAAGATAAACAAGCATTTTTATAACATGATTTATCTTGATTTATTTTTGCACATTTACATTAGAAAGAAACAATCAATTGTCCCTTGCTGTCCATTTACTCTGAAAAGAGTTGACATCAATCAGCTCAGATTTTACTTTCTGCTTCTAAATAAGTCAAGAAAAAGGGTGGACTGTGAATGTCAATATTGTACAATGTCAGATGTTGTCTATTAGTCACCTAAATCCTCCTCACAGTTCTGTTTCTCGTGTTTGTCTGCAGATTGTGCAGCTGTGTTAAGACTGCTCACTCCTTCAGCAAGCAGCAATGGTTAGTGTGTGATGTGAAAGGATAACAAAGACTGTGTCATTGATCTCTTTTTTTTTCCTTTTTCCTGCATACCTTGTTCAATCATGTTAATGGCTTCTTCCTTCTGTTCAGGCTTAAAATCTTCCCACTGCTCACTGGCATTCAAGTACTCAATAGCATAGACTGCAGGGGCCATTTTCACCATTGTTTGCTCTGCACAGCCTGTGGGCACTTGAATAAGTTTCTCAACTCCAGTGAGACTAAGACAATTTTCAACAGGCTCATCCATAATATTCCCTGTTATGAAAAACACAAGCCATAGGACATGTATTTAAAGCTGGATGGTGTAATGTGAAGAAAGGTGATACTATCTATAGGTTGATACATCAGCATGGTCTGATACTTCTCATTATTAAACACTGTTTTCAGCTGCATAGGACCTTATAAAGCTAGAGAAGAACAAGGATGATGTGCCAGGCCCTGGAAAAGCTGGAGAAAAAATGCTGGGCTGTGAAAGAGCCTGGAGGAGAGAGTACTGAGCCTACTGGAGGCTGGGAAGCAAGGAAAGGAGGAAAGACTGGTGCTTCAGGTTCAGGTTGGAAAAGTTCTTGTCAAACCAGACCAGACCTGATCCTCCCACAGAGGGCAAAAAGATGTTGCCTTAATTGTACCAAACAATTTGTACAGAGCTTTTTTCCTTTCCACAGTGTTCTCATTTCATGAATTCAAGCATCCCTGTACTTTAGAAAAGGAAGCCAATAGTTTTTGTGTCAAGAATGCATTATTTTACATTTTCTAGTAAAAAATGGTTTTATCATTAATAAGCGTAATCACTAGTAGAGTTTTCTAAAGTACATATGCACAAGTATATATATGTATGCAATTATTTAATTAAATGAATATATGACTGTACGTATCTTCTCTTCAGAAAAACAGAACTTTCCAGAACTTATGCATCCCTATTTCTGAAGGCTAAAGCAGATTTTTACGGACCTACATGCAGTGGGGGGCTATCAGAGAAGGTGAACGCTTCCCTTTTCCTTTGTCCCTCCCCCAGTGAGCCTGGTCACAGTGATGCAGGATGAACAGCTAAACACTATTAAATCAAATACAAGTGAGGAGTAATTAGAAAGAGGAAAGGTATTGGATCAACCTTGAGTCTGTTTTGTTTTATGACTTGGCCAGGTAGCACAGACAATTTGAGTCATAGCAAAAAACCTAGGAGAGAATGGAGACTTAACATTGAGGAATGAGTAGCAGAAAGGTGCATGTGTCTTGTCACCTATAGAAAAAATATTGTAAAAAACTTATATTTACCTTTCAAGCTAATAAACACGTGACTATCAGAACCTGGCACCATATCAGATGGTCTGTTCAGGTCCAGTGTATGGGACTTTACTGTAAATAAATAGTAAATAGAGATCTACATCCATATTCTTTAAACATAAAATCATACAGTGTAATTTTAGAACATGCTTTTCATTAAACATCTGACAGTTAATGGCAATTATGACAGAAACATTATCAGAAAGATTAAATGGAAATTTGTGAAAAGAAATATACTTATCTTGCTGAAATTGATTTAATTTTCACTCACTAGCAATAATTTTTGGCTTGAAATGTACATTGGTTTTAATACCTTTTAAGACCCATTAGTAGATGAAAAAGACAGCGAATTAATATTTAAAGAATGCAACCTTGAAACACAGAAGTAAAACAAATAAATTCTGCACATTTAGAATTAAGTGATTTCTTTGCTGAGTCTATTGCTATGCATCAGATGAAAAGATTTCTGATGGTCTGGTCAACCAAAGCAACATTTAGAAGTTAGGAAGTATTTTACCAGATATTCACAACAGGCTTTACAATCCCTGACCCTACCCTAAACTTCATCTATCTAATACTTTTGTGTAACTTACAACCACCGTTAATGCAAATGGTCTTTTCTTCTCTCTGTAAAACACCTTCAGCCTGTAGAATCAAGGAAAGAAAAGTCAAAACCCTTGCAAGCACTCACACCTGACATTAAGCTGAATGACAGCTGCAATCTCTGCCCTCACACTAGATCACCAGGTGGCAGAAATAGGTTATTCTGGAGTGAAATTTCTCTCCAGGTAAAACCTGAAGTTTCAAATCAGAATTTCAGTTTTACAATTCAAATGTTAATAAATTCTACTGACTTTTTTTGTTACCCATATTCCCCTGATGAAATTCCTTTAATGAAAACTAAACCAGAAAAATTAAACTTATTATTATTATATTATTATATTATATTATATTATTATATTATTATTATTCTCAGCTTTGTGAGCTGTAGAAGTTCACAGGTGGACTCACTTCTATAAACCCCTCATCTGTGAAATCTCCCAGATTTTTAGTTCATCTTATTGGTAAGACTTAACCTTTTTTTCCCCTTCTGATTTCCACACACCCATCTGCTTAAAGTTTCTATTTTCATGAAGCTATTTTTTACAGACACTTTTAGTGTTTTGGTATAGCATTGAACTCTGAGACTATGTCTGTCTATAGAAAAGTTACATCCTGCAACAACAGCAGGCTTCTGGCATGCCATGCCATATCTTTACCTATGTGTCCATCCCCTGATATTTATGGTGCAAGGATTCACATTTTACACATATTGAGTAGATTGAAAATAGCTTTCAGTGGGCTACTTGGGTGCTGTAATGAGTCTGTGCTTGTCCGTGTTGACTCTTGAAAAGTAATCTTTTCTAAAAGGCTCTTACTTTTCATCATTTTGAAAGTGCACTAAGGTATTAAATAATCAATACAACATCTTTATTTGCTTGTATGTGTTCTACCTATGCGATTGTTAAGATTGAAGATCCACTAACTAGAGGGAATAAAATAGGGTTTAACTTCATGACTAGCAGAGAGTATTCCTTCTCAAAATATTGCTAGATGGACATCTTCAATCTTGGCTTCATAAAAGAAAAACAATGTTTATAAATGTTGATGAAGAAGTTGAAAGTTAAAAGATTCTGAGATGGGCACTGACTGCATGAAGGAAGCTGTTGCTATGACATGGGTGGCAGGGTGCCTTTTTGCTGTAAAAACTAATTCTTTCCATAGACACTACACACAAGCCCACCACAGGGTTAAATTTCTTTCCCATAGCTCAATTCTTGCTGAGAAACAGGATTCCTGAGATGGCTCCCAGACTTATGTTTCTATGATTTCACTCCTTCCACAAGAGCTCCACACATACTGGATATTATATTTGAGGAAAAACACACAGGCAGAAAGCGTCTGCCCTCAAACAGTTATACCTACCACAACATTGAGGTTCTTCCTAATGCTATCACTGTGTCCAGAAACTGTGTCGAAAGCAGTAATAGTAATTGGAATTTCTCCCACAGTCAGAGGGACAACCGAGAAGTAGGCTGGTGTTGCAGAGTTCCCCTTCACCGCCAACTTCAGCTGCACAGCCTTTTCTGTGGCCTCTGTGGTGCACAGCCCCTTCCCTGCATCCATCTCCACAATCACCTGCAGGGACAAGGCAATGCCTGTGATCAGGCTTAGTGCTTCACTGCACAAGAAAAATACTCCAGCTCCACCATGTCTAGATAAGAATGGGAAATAAAAACCAGGTATTACATACACACCCAGCTGGCCAGGAATGCCAACAGCATCCTGGCTTGTATCAGAAATACTGTGACCAGAAGGAACAGGGAAGTGATCATTTCCCTGTACTTAGCACTGATGAGGCCACACCTCAAGTACTATGTTCAGTTTTAGGCCCCCTCACTACATGAAGTACATTGAGGTGCTGGAGTGTGTCCAAACGAGGGCAATGAAGCTGGTGAATATGAGACAATAGAGAAAGAGAAGATAAAGAGAAAACAATTTTGTGAGAAGTGGCTGAGGTAGCTGGGGTTGTTTAGTCTGGAGAAAAGAAGGCTGAGGGGAGACCACCTTGCTCTCTACAGCTACCCGAAAGGAGGTTGTAATGAGGTGGGGACTGGTCTCTACTATTAAGTGACATGCAATAAGATAAGAGAGAATGGCCTCAACTTGTGCCATGGGATGCTTAGATTGCATATTAGGAAAAATTTCTTCACAGAAAACGTTGTGAAACTCTGGAACAGGATGCACAGGGGAGTGTTTGAGTCACCACCCCTGGAAGTATTTAAATGATGTGTAGGTGTTGCACTGAGGGACATAGTTTAGTGGTGGACTTAGCAGTGCTGAGTTAATGGTTGGATTGGATGGTCTTAAAGGTCTTTTCCAACCTAAATGACTCTATGATGACTGTAGGAGACTAGCATTTGCTTAAAAAGGTACTAGTAATGCAGACATTTTGCCAGATATAAAATGATTTTCACTTTGCTCCCCTGAATTTATGATCAAATGCTGGCACAGCTTGTCCAAAGAGTTTGTGGAGACTACTTCCTTGAAGACATTTAATATTTGACTGGACAAGGCTCTGAGCTACCTGCTCTAACAGGACCTGAAGCAGCAGGTTGGACTAGAGACATCCGGAGGTCCCTTCCAACCTAAATTGCTCTATGACCTTATGGTCTGTTAACATTCACCTACATTGACTAGGGCTGAGAATGTAAATCAGCTAGTATTTCTTCATTACACTAAATTTTCAATATAGTTTTGGCCTATCCCTGAAGCACAGGAAAGTAAGTAGTATATTTGTATACATCCCAGCTCTGCACCATTCAACACAGTTCAGAAGATGCTGGTCAAGCATAGCTAGCTGAGAGATGGGAAGGGATGAAAAAAACTAGCATCAGCCTGAGGGCAGTGGAGGGCCTAAGCCCAGTGACAACTGTGGCCATATGAGAAGCTGGATAGGTGTCACATGCAGACAGAAAGTTGTTTTACATTGTTTACACAATGAATTTTGTACCATATTATATTGCATGTTTTAATTTACCTCTGTATCTTGTGTTCCTGCTACCAGCATCTGGGTGTTGCCCAGATTGACAAGCACCAAAAAAGTAGCTGGTTGCTTCAATGAAGGTGGAGAAGACGTACCCAAAGAGAAAGAATTTGGCTGTGTAATATGTTAAATAAAATCTGTTTTATACAGTAAGTTTGACTAGCAAGTAGAACTGGATCCTATCCTTGGAGAGACTTTCTAGATGGGGGTGTGATGTCTGGGCTGTAGGAGGGCACTGAAACTTGTCTGGGTCATTTACATTAAATTATTACGTAGTTATACACCTAGCTATCTAGATGTGTACAGCACAGCAGTTAGTGGTAATACTACCTGGAGATCATGGGGCAGATAGTTGTAAACCACTGCTTTTATTTCTAGTTGTTCATGTCGTCTGACGGAGTATGGTAATCTCAGGGATACAAAAAAGTCTTTGAAAACTGCAAAGGTGTGGGGGTCAGCTATGCAAAATCCTGGGATAAGAAAAAAAACCACAGAGTTGAGAATTATGCATTTAACATCATCTGATAAAAAGTTAAATGTCTATTTAAAACTCATTGCTTGGGCTCTCCAAGATCAAGGGCAGGAGAGGGAGATGGGCATATTCAGAAAACATTTCTATTCACCTGCACTAGACACCTATCTCGGGGGTAGATGATTTGCCCTCTGGAGTCACTGCCATGGTTTTCAATAGGTAAAATTTGTCACAAGTGTTTCTGACTTTTATGAGTGAAATGTGGCCCTGCTTCTCCTCAAAGGCCACGTTTAAAACATAATTACCTTTCCTGGCTTTCTATAAATAAACTTCATGCCCATCACCGCACCCCTGGGTGATTATCACTTCCCGAAGGGGAGTGGGCAGTACCAGGCGGATCCTTTGTCTCTCCTGCATGCTCCTGGTCAAGCCCCAGGGGCTCCCAGAGACCAGCACCTGGGAACCTGGGCTCTCTGGTGTCCAGCCCTTACTGATCCTTTGCTAGTTTCCTGGTACCCTTCTCTTCTCTGGCTTTCCAGAGGCCACAGGCTTTCATGTTTCTCTGAGATGACTAGAATTGGCTCCCAAAAACATTCAAATAAAAGCGGTGTCATTACTGCTGCCTTCTTGTGGCTTCCTGACCACATGGGAGCTAAAATGAGATGGTTTATAGATCTGAAAGAATAAGAGACAGTTTTGATGTTATGACCCAACCTCCTTCAGAGGCCACTTCATGTCATATACCTATCCCTTAAATTCTAGCTGGGCTTTAATATAGTATAAAAGAGAGGAGTACATGTCATGATAAAATCCACTTTTTGTCAGTATAGACTGTCTCACTCTGTCAACATAACACTGTATCTCTGTTTTAAAAAATAAATGTTTTCATCTGTACAAAGAAACGCAATGAAATACTTATACCTTTTTGTGGAGATATGCTTATTGCCTGAACTTCCCAGGTAGTTATGGAATCAGGAGCGAAGTTTTTTACACTAAGAAACAAAATAAAATTAGGAAGGGTGTATAAAATGTAAACATTGGCATTTGCAGAAGTTTGATTATTGTAAGGAAAAAAAAAATATTTGTGCAGTTGTGGAGACAAAGTACTTACAACTATTCAGAAGTCTTCTATATCAGATAACACAAAGTTGATATTTATATACATTTTACTGTACACATTTAGACATACCCACCTAGTCAGATAATACAGTACCTATGGTTTCCAGGATTTTTCACTTCTTCAAAATTCCACCACCAGCTTTCAGGAAAATAACTGCGCAAGTTGAGAGAGGTTTCACCAAACACATCTATTTCATCATGGTCATCATAGTCTGTAAAACAAGAGTGGGGTTTCTGTTCTGAACTCTTTGGCTTACACTGTTTTCCAGGGAGTCAGTCAGAGAGAAAGCAGCATGAAAAATAGTTGGAATGAATACTTCAGTTGGGATTCATATTCATAAAAAAAAAAAACAACCCTGAAAAAAGAGAAGAAATGACAAAAGATTGTCATTGAACAATAGGATAATCCTTCTTTCCAAGTTCAATAACTATATGCTATCAAGCAAAGAAACATTCCCCTTTAATATTGTGTAGCAAAGTTCTCACTGCCCTATGTGTGTGACAGAGCATGAAAAGGGAGGTCTGAGAAAAACTGTAGCAGAAATTACACTTAAAATGGGATCATTTTCAGCATAGAATTTTTTTTTTTTCCTTTTTTTTTTTTTTGGTGGCATGAGCTCTACTGTGATCAGAGATAAACTTTGGGGAGAGGAAAGGAAGCAACAGAATTCTCCCTGGCTGAAGTGGCTCCTTCTCATGAAGTAGTGTTTTGGAGGTACTCAGGTGTTATAACAGTAGTACCACTAATAATATAGTCATGAATTCAAGATCGCTCTGAGCTCTGAGCACAGACAACTACCTCCTTTCTCTGGACTTCAGTTTGCAGCCTCCCAGGATGCAGGCAGGGGTCAACAGCTCTTCTATAAGGCTGTTCTGGGTCCAATGGTGGCTAAAGCAATTCCTGCCTTTTCATACCCCCAAAAACTATCCCATCCCTCTTCCACCTTCACAGTGTAAAGTTGTGAAGACACAATGGTGTGGGGGTGCTCCACTATACTGGGTTGATGTGAAAACTTCCTGGCCAGCCCCACAGCATTAAATGCCCCTTAACCCTCCCTTTCCATCATATGAATGGTATGTTTCTGTAGACAGTTGCATGCCCCTGTTCCTTACGTCGTGCCAAGCCCACATTGATCCTCCGGTTCGCCTTCTTTCTGAGGGCTGTGGCTTTTTCACAGCAGTCCTGGAAGGCATTTCTGCACTCAGGGGAGCTGGCCACCTTTGTTAGCCTTTTTGCACAAGAAAACCTCATAGGATTTAATTTCATTCCATCTTCACAGCATTTTTGTAGATCAGTATTTTTATATTTGCTGGCTGCAAAATATAATTGAAGCCCAGAATTAGTGCTGTGGAAGTAGAAAAAGTGTAAAGTTTTTGATTGTGCTCATTCCTGTCAATCTTTGCAGTTAACCTTAGTTGCTATTGCAACAGTCTACCTTCAGATGGGGACCTCTTCTCCATCCTAGAAACAAAACACAAACACAGGAGGAAAGCATGGGCCCTATGGCATCCTAGATATTCTATTCTAAGCTTTCTTTTCAAATTCAAACTGAATTAAAAATGCTTCCTTGGCAGTGTTCTCATTCTTGAATAACGAGATTGATTTCAAAAATAAGGAATATCCCAGCTTCAACCCTTCATGTCTTCTGGCAAGGAAATACCAATTTCTGTAATTATTATTATTTTTTTTTAAATTTAATTTAGACCAAATATTATACTAGCTCTTCTCTTAATTGGAGCATGAAGTACCAGAGCTGGCACAACTTCAAAGCAGAATATCAAGGAAGAAGTAGGACCGATAAAACATTTTCTGATCATAAAAAATAATTTTGAAAAACTTTAAAACCATGGCTAATTCCATGACATGATATCTAGTAGAAATACTTCACATCTGGGATTATGAAGTGGTGAATTAGTTTGTATTTGCAGCTAGGCTACTCTTTTGGGGTTTTGTTTTTTAATTTTTTTTTGATAGATGATGTATCAGTCCACACAGCATAGTATACACACTCATGCTATGTTATGTCACTTAACACAAGAACTGGGACTATTAATATCTTGATATCCTCTATTGTCCCATTACTTCTTGCTCCCTAGATCCCAGGCAGATTCCTTTGCCTCCTCCTGCTAAACCTTTCAGACCCCCCAGATGAGCAGACATACCAAGTCCTGACATTTTCTTCTGAAAATCCAAAGATCTCTTCTGCCTTCTGGTAACCTGGAGGCATTTATAGCCTGGGAAAGTAGAATAGAAGAGTTTGGTTGTGATACTATGATAGACTGATGATTCAGGTCATTCATGGAAGACTCATCTTAGTACTCATCTCATTCACAGAAGACCCTCAGTTTGAAAAATTAACTTACAGCTCTAGTCAGCTGCTGCCTACCCCAGAAGAACTGGACGCCGAAGGACCAGCAGCCACAGTCTGGGCTATTTGAGCTGCCAGGACCCGGTGGAAGAATAGAAGAAGAAAAATCCACAGGCAAGGGATATTTTCCAACACCACAATAAACGTTTTCTGATTTTTAAGCAATCGGCATCCTCAGATCTATAATGGCCTTGGACAAATATCTAAAGTAAAGGGCACACTGCACTTACCCTCCCGAACGTTGGATTTAATTGTATCTGATAAAAAGGCCAGACCAACATCAGTAAAAACTTGAACACTGTCTGCACCACCACCTGCAGAACATCCAAGATCGTATGAATTCATGGCATTAAATACCTGCCAAATAAAATAGCATAGATGGAAATTACACACTTGAAAAATGTTGTTTTTTTTTTTTTTTTTTAATATCTATTAAAAAAATTCTTGTAGCTTTTGACTCACAGAAGCAAGACAAACTGGTGGTACAAGCTGCATCTGGAAACTGAGATTAAAGCTGAGAGATGTTTTAGTTGGGGAGTGCTTATTTAATTTACAAACTTTTCTGCTGTAGCATGGAAATCCCCATCTTAAATATATCATTCATCTTAAATAGATCCTAAATTGCAAAAGTGAAAACATCTTCCAGTTTAGCAAAGCTATGAAGAAGCAATTAGTAGCCATTAACTACATTTTGAACCTCTCATTAGTAATGAAAAATTTGCCTTGACTACTAGGTATGGTATCTTCTTATTACAGATATCTTACTTTTTTGGCTGCAAGCTTATTTTTCTTGTTCAGAATAAAAACTGCTTTATCAACCACAGCTAAGGCAACTGTTCCTGCATGATCCGTTTCAATCAGTAAGTTGATGTTGTCTGATGGTTCATATGTATCTCGTTCTGTTCCCACTTTAATCTAAACATAAAAAAATTGAAATGAAGTTGTTACATTTGTTAATAAGAAGTGAAGACTCTTTGGGCCAGGAATACCGTCAGCTCTGACTGTCAGGAGTCAGAGACTGGGGGATGTTTCTTCTTGTGGTGTTTCTGCCTGGGATCTTGTGTTTTGGAAGATGTAGATGCAGATATCTCTCACTGGAGGACAACACCGGGGGCTAAAAGATGTGCCTGTGCAGGATATTGGACACTGCCTTTCAATGACACTTAAGCACCAATGGGAATTAAAAATATGCTTAAGAGGTTTGCTGAACAAGGGCCTTCAACATCATTTTGATATTTTCCACTGGAAACAAAATCACCATGAAGTACAGCAAAAGACTAATTAACATACAAAATGAATTGTTTTAAACCAGTCTGTAATAGTACTAGCTCCTTTTTATCTCACACTTGAGTTTTTCAACATGACTTAGTTCTGGTGCATATCTGATGTAGACCCTTCTGTGGTTTAGGGGGAAGTAGCCATGGTGATTATGAAATTAATAGGGAATTATTACAGGAAATACTAGCTAGAACATAACTAGGTTTTGTCATCATATGAATGTAGAATTGGCTTGTGTATTACAGAAGGATAATGTTTCTTGAATACTTTTTTTATCATACTTGATTTCCAAAAGAAACATTTTATTTTTTTTTTTTAATTTGGAAAAAATAATTTTAGATGGCTAACAGTTTTCAGCAGTTGTGCTTTGTTCTATTGGGAAAAAATTTTCTTGTCCTATTTTTTTTCATTTTACATTATGGTACCAAAAGGGAGGAGGAGGAACACAAAAGAAAGTCTTAGGGGGACTCCTGTTTTGGTCATGCTTCATTTTCTAATGTAAACAATTTTCTTTTTTTTTTTTTTAAGTGCTTTTGAAGTGCTACAAAATATCAGAAAATTACTTTTAACAGGAATGAAAAAGCTTGAAAAATTACTTCAATTCAAAATTACCCCCTCCCAATAAATTGCTTCACTTTATTTCATGTGACACACCTCAGTACAAAACAATGTTATAAAGAGATTCTGCTCCACAACAATACTATCTGTATTTCCCTCTGGATTTCTAATACATAGACACTTGCAGAGGGAGATTTATCTGTATAAAACTATATTTTTAATCTCTCTGAGACACAACCTGTCCTATGGAAGAAGTCTCTCTCTGCCATCGCTCCTGGGAGCCTTTCCCACCTATACCTTTCAGCAAGAATCTCTTCTTCAATAAAGATGAAACACCTTTCACTTTTTAACCCCAGGCCTCCACTTGTTCTGCTGATACCCCATATTTTTCTTTTTACTTTGGAATACAATAATAGAAGCTACTTGCTTTGCAAGTACCTTTCCTTCGCAGACATCCATAACGTCCACCCATACAGAATCAGCAACAATCTCTTGACGGCCCTCATTCCCAATGAAGTAGTAAGCTAAAAAGCGAAAGGCAGGCACCATCTTCTGGGTGATCTTAAGGTTTATTATTTTATTTGAGGAAGGAACCCTTCCCAAAAGCTCAGCTTGTCCCTTTGCCACAACCTACAAGGCAGAAAAAAATAGAAGTCAAATATTGTGAATACACACTAGACTGGGCATTATGTTGCATAATTTTATACAAATGTGTACAATTTTATGATGCCATTTCTGTTTAAAATTTATTCTCTTCTAATGGCACTGAATAGTGTTAATTCCCAACCTGCATACCTGTAGCCTGGAGGAGATGAACACACAGTGCCTCTAGCACAGACGTGTGGTAGTAAGCCTCCACTGCACTGGTCCAGTGGCACAGCTATGAACACAAATCTATCACACTTCACTTAGTCTTACAGCTCAAAAAGCAGGTCCCCAGTGGTAGGGGAATTTTTGTCTGCTACAAATAACAGGTCATTATCCCCAGAAAGATCTAATATTTACTTAATATTTATTTATTAAATTTATTTTAAAAGTATTTATTAATATGTAATTAATTTATTTTAACTCAGTACTGAATCTTTCAGATGGTGTGGAAGGGTTGGAGCAGGTTTCCCCCAAAATATATTGTTCAGAATGAAGTATCACAGACCAGCCCTGAACTGGCTTCAGGTCATCTTTCACTATTTAATTCCTTTTGTTCCATGTTATATTAACTATATTCATTGATTGTCAGAAGTGTGGAAAACAGACACAGTGGCAGGACTGATAGTGATCTTCCTGGAACAAAATACAGCTTTCCAAAATACACGGTGAATGGTCTTCAGGAAGAAACAGATACGCTGCAGACTGGTATGAAATCCTGCAGACTGGTATGAAATCCTGCAGACTGGTATGAAATTCTCACTGCCTTCACTTAGGTGACCAAAATGAAGAATGAGAGAGCCTCACCGCTGAATTCCATCAGTGTCTCCCAGAACCCCTCCCACATGCTCTTCCTAACCAGCACTGCACCTTCCCAGAGCCCAGGCGTGGCAATTCCAACCCTATGCTAAGTCATCCAATGTAAAATAAACACCTACACCTAAATTTAACTCCTAGGAATACAATTATTCCAATCTATCAGAGTCCTTTTAAAAATAAATGGGAACTGGTGCCCATGGTGCTTATCATCCTGGGAAATTTAAGCTGCCAAGGGAAATTATGACAGAGAGGGAGAAGGGGATTAAACACCTTTGACATTCAACAGATTCACTCCTGGAATGTATCCATGAACACATTTCTCTTTTTAAGAAAATAAATACTTTGCATTCCTGGTCCCAGGCTGAGCAGGATTATTTCCTTGCTTTTGCATCTATAGAACTGCTTTTCAGACCCAGTTTCAGGGTCCTGTTTAGGGCCATAACAGCCAATGCCTTCAGTGATCCTTCATGACATTATCTGTTGGAGATAACACTGACTTACCTGTTAACTAACATCAGGTGCAGGTAATATGGAATCATGGCAATATAAGAATCATGTGTTGTTCAGGAAATAAAAAATAGTTAACTAAAAAAGGCATTTTATGAGATATTCAAGATCCCCTAGAATACAACTAAGTTTTCTAGTTGCAGGAACAGAATCTTACGTATATGTATGATCTACCTACAACAAGGTGAGCAGTTCTGTACTTGTTGAAAAAAGGCATTTATGAGAATCAGACCAATAAAAATAATATTTGATATTGGCTTATTATAAGGAAAGAATACAGATTGGAAGGAATGGGGAAGAACAAGATCTGGATTAAGAGAAATCAAATAGTCATAGATACACTTGAAGTTATCTGTCTAGGATTTCACGTTTCAAGGCTGTCAGTTTGGTATCTTTTAAAAATATCCACATAATTATGCAGACAAACATTACTCCATATGGACCTATTTGCTCTAGACTGTATTAGAAATTACAGACTAAAATTTGTATTTCTGTATCCTTCTTTAAAAGTAAAATTTACAAAGGTTCATATATTACATGCCCCAAAATACGTGCATATATAAAATTAACAGAATCATATTCCATAACAGAATGGAAGGGGCCTCTGGAGATCTCTAGTCCAACTGCCTGCTCTAAGATGAGCCATCACCAGTGTAAAATTAGGTCAGCTGTGTTTTTCTCTAGTTGAATATTGCATACTTCTGAGGACAGCAACTCAAACTCTCTGGGAAACCTCTTTCAGTATTACATTCATCACTAGTGAAAACATATTTTTCCAAAATGAACCTTTCAGAACATAATATGCAACCTTTAGTAACTAGATAGGTCTTCTGGGTTGTGTAATTTCTTAAAGAAATTACTGATATGCTACTATTCTGTTTACCATATAATAGAAGTAGTCAACATTTCCATGGCCAGACTGATGAATATTATTCAAGGTGATTCTTAAGGTATCTCCAGGTGCCACAACAGTATGTGGGATGCTGATACTGAGGTAGTTCTGGGAAGCAGACTGATATCTTTCAGCTCTGAGGCTGGTTTCAGGTGATTCTAATTTTTCTTTTCCCTCTTCAGCCTTTACCTATCAGGGAAGAAAAAGACAGAGTGAGTAAGTGTCTCTCTGGAGACAGTATAGACTGTCAGTCAATTCATATCTTGCCAGGTTATTCAGAAAATGCTGGGAAATGAGATGAACCACTGTTGAGACCTCATTAGCAGAACCTGGCATCAAAAGACAGGGTTTTAATTACTTTATTCTCTCACCCTATTTTGTCTCTTGTTGCATTTGCACTTGACATCTTTCAGTCTTGGCTCTTTCTGAAAGAGAATCGATGGCTCAAAAATCACAAAGCGATTTTGCTCTTAGCTTTTTTAATTGTGAACATAACTGAATACTTCTAGTGTCCTGATGTAGCCTGTCTGCATTGTTTCCTTCACTTTCTCGTCGGTTTCTATCACTCCTCATGGTGTTATTCCTTACAGTCCCATTTCTGTCCTTCGTGCCAGGAAAATGCACATCTGAACCCTATAAATGCACCACCACCACCACTGCATATACTCCTAAAGCCCCGATATACAATAGTGTCCTTCACTTCAGTGAGGTATCCCCCAGGCACCTGGTCTCTCTAACACAATCTGGACAAAGCTGGGCAGATGGTGTAAGAAATCATATTCCATCCTCTGTGCTAATTTAATGAAAAGTGGTCATCTTCACAGTCAATTGTAATTGTCTTTTGAGTTCTTCTCAGATACATTTTTAAACAAGTATTTCTGTTTTTTCTTTACCATTATTTGAAGCATCTGCGCATCTCCGGGGATGTCAAATGTAAAGGGGATTAAACCCTCTTTATCAGAAAGTGCAGTCTTCTTCATTGGGGGTTTTCCAGGCAAGGTAACAGTAGCAGTGACAGGTAGAGAGGCAGCAGGGGAGCCATCAGTCAAAGTGACAGATGCCTATTGAAAAAAAAAAAAAAAAAAGAAAAAAGTTTTTCTGTTACTTGAAGGAAATGCATAGGTTTAAAAACATTCCCACAAACCATCAGCAATTATTTTTATAAACTGAGAAGAAATACAAAACTCTACACATTCATGTCTGAAAATTGGAGCTTTGAGAGAAAGGGCTAACAAGTGACTCAGTCTGGACTCCAGGTAAGGTAAAAATCTGTGAACACAGATTGACAGCCGACTCAGATTTTCAATAAATATCTATTAGATCTCATCTGATCCCAGAGATATTTGTCTTTAGCTATTATAATGTAAATTTGTAACTTTAACTCTTTGTAGAAAACTTTGTAGAAAAAGGCATGAAATTTACAAAAATAACAAAAAATTAAATGCATTTTTTTTGTAAAAGACTATACCTGGTTTAGTTTTCAGAATTTTAGTTTTATATGGGATTAATTTGATACAACATTATTATTTTAACTTTTTGATATGGAAATAAGAAGAGACTGCTATGTGTTTTATGTGCACAGATAGCTTCCAGAACATAAACCCAGTATTTTCTGACTTCTGTTTCTGGGTTCAGGCTCTGTCTGTAAAGAAATGAGACAAAGCAGACACACAAACAGTAGCTCTGTTTGGACCTACTCCTGAAGGTCTCTGCCCTACTGAGTTTCCACTGGACCAGTTAAGGATTATATAAACCATGCAGATAGAATATTCTATGGAGGCAAACAGATGCAGTCAGCTAAATAATACATACCACAACGGAGTAGGGGGCTCCAGGCACAAAATACTTTTTGGTGTTAGACAGGTCAACAGCATAAGGAGATTTCACAAACTTCACATTGCTGAGTTCCTCCTCTCTCATCTCACCACCTGTTAATATCAAACAATATGTGTTGCTATGGGAGCAATAACTAGGTGCTCCCCTATTATCATTGCATACGTAAATTCTGTTTTCAAGATTAATTGCATTTTTAGCAGAGTATATAAAGAGAACTGAAAGACAATCCCTCCCCAAAGAGCTTCAGTACTGAGAAGAGGAAGAGATAGATTCAGGCAGATGGGGAACACAACCAGAGACAGTCCAGTTGAAGGGACGTGTGTGGTGCTCCAGTGAGCTGGCGCTGGCAGGTGTGTGTGCTCTCAACAGGTCAGACATGGAGACCTGAAAAGTAGTTTGTTACTTATAACATAAAAATTCCCCTCTAACACATCAGTTGGAACAAGGAGGTCTCCAAACATAAAGCACACTGGTATCACAGGAGCCATTGCAGCTGCTTGCTTACCTTTCTGAGTTGTCAGGGCTTTGCTCCTTAGGGAAGGCTACAACAAAGTCCCACATAAAAGTCACTCAACCAGTAGTGGGATTTGGACCTTAGAGCTCTAATTTTCTGCAAGAGAGGTTTTCTAAATTTTTGACTACTGGCAAGTGTTAATATTGCCTGATATCTTCTGCAACCTTGTACCTACAAGGTAACTCTAACATCTGCTTCCCATCTAAGATTCTCCTAGTTAAACCACTTATATTCCTAGTTAACTTCTAGTTAAACTGCTACCTGTAACTACTTCTAAAACAAAGAAGAGTTACATGGCTTGCTTTAAACTAAGTGGATTTAGAGACATACTTTCAATGTCCTTATTTTTCACTTTAACACTCCAAGGTTGAGAGCTGTCAGTAAAGCCCAGAGCCTTGTCCTGTTATGCATATAATACCAAACCCAGCAAGTATGTAAGAGTGGAGGCAGCTTGACTGTGGCAGAAGAAGGAAGCATGTACATCATGGTAGAGACCACACCACTTCACGAGATACTTTGTCCATCATGCTGGTGTGATAATGGGAAGTCTTTCAGCCACTTTTGCTCTTGCAATAAATGTTTCAGCAACATGTGTGTAAATACATATAGTAGATTATACTAGAGAACTGCTCAGCTGCAATGCATTTCACTTAATGTTAGGATTCTAAGGAATCCTACTTAATATTTAGGATTTTTAGTTGTTATTAGAATTCTTGTAACTCTAAGCTAAGTAACAAGACTTCTATAGCCAATGAGAACAGACACTGCACCTTTAGAGTGCTCTTTAACCTGTTCATTCTCTACCCTGACTATACAAAGTGCCTGAGCTCTGACTAGGAGCCTTACTTTCAGATATCTAAAATAAAAGGGATCAGTCTCCCTGTGAACACCAAGAAAAGCCTTGTCCAAGTTGGAAAGGTCAGCTTCATTGCAGATTCAACTTGAGAGGTCAGCAATGTAATTACATCTCTCACCTTAGCCTTGTATGACTAAACAATAGCACTTGCTACAACCCAAATAACCCATTGACTACTGCATCTATTTCAATGCAGTGCTCACTCGTGGGTAGCTCTGAGATATCTGAGGGCCTCCTCAATGTGCTTAGCACTGCTGTAAGCAAATATCTATACAAATCCCTTGTAATGAACTGTGGAAATAACTACATGTCCTCTAGGAATACAAAAGCAAACATCAACTGAAATACTTCTGGATGGGCATGCTCCAGGCTCTTGTCCCCGATGAACAATCAGCAAGACCAAGTTATTTGCACTATATTGTATTTGTGCATAGCCAAGTATCACAGTCTGATAAAACTGTGGGAAGGCATAAGAGGAGAAGAAGGACTCAAAAGAGCTAGATTCTCCTCTGGACTGCATTATAGTTGTAATACATATGTCTCACTTTTAGACTGGCAGCTTAGCCAGCTGATGTACAAAGCAAGCTAAGATACCAAACTCAACTAAGAAATTTGCAGGTATGGAAGGAGTAGGCACAGCTGAAGCAAGTCCTCAAACCAGATCTCAAGGGGAGCAATTTATTTGTATTCATACAGGTGTTTGGTGCTGCGTCAGACAGACTAGGGTATCTTAGATATCTTCGCAGGGCTGTTTAATATGGGACAGACCTTATAGGAGAGTACTTACAGGAGACCTGAGCCCTTCTGGAGCAACAGTGTGGAAGACCACACAGGGCTACATAGAGCATTTGAAATGTTACGGGATACATGTGTTGAGATAACTGAATCTCACCTGAGGCTTATGCAGAGAAGGGGGGTGTTAGATGAAAGAGGCTGTAATGCTCTATAGCAGTGAGGATTGGTCCAGTGGGACAAGATTTCTCAGACAAAGGCTCATACTAGAGAAGGATCAATGTAAATATTAGACTGCATCAGCTAAGGTATAGTGTACTCACTTGCAGTTTCTACAGTGATAACAGCAACATATAAATGAAACCCTTCCAGAGTGGAAATACTCTTTCTTAATTTCTCTTCCAAAAGTTGTGTATTTAAAGTAACTCTTCCTTTTCCATTTTGAATCTAAAACAAAATTGAACAAACAAACAAACAAAATCTCACAATCCAATGGTTTGTTGTCATTTGAATTAAAAAACTGTTGTTTATAGCATGACCACTTTATTACAGGGATCTATATTTTGATAATTTCTGACACTATTCAACTCACCTGGGATAAATCAGAATGGTTTCATGGAACTCCAGTACTTACTGATAGATGTTGTTCCAGGCCTGGAAGAAAGACTTTTTTCTCATTTTCATCAATTATGCCAAATCTCACATATGCAGCACCTTGAATCCCTTTCCCATAAGAGTGTCTTTGGAAGGCAGAAAAGTGAGGAGATGAATCATTACATTAATGAAAAGGAATCATAAATCAGAGTAATCATTTTATACTGAAATAAATTTGGGATATCCGTAAGCATGCCAGCTGTAACAAATAGCTTGAAAACAAAAAGTATTCCTAATCACTGATAACTCAAATAGGAAGACTTTCATTGGTCTGTGTACAAAGTGATGATTCCAAGTGCAGAGAAATATACGGAGTAAATCACATTGACAGAATCATATGTGGAAATGTCATATGACAAAATTTACAACAGAATAATTGAAATTATTTCTTTTTTTACAAAATAATGAGAACTTTAGTTGCACAGTGAAGTCTCACGCAACTCATCCCCTTCGCAGGGAGAAAGGACAGTATCCAGTCTATTTAGTTTGTGTAGACTGCTAATTCCTTTGTATGAGACACTTCTTCAGCACAGCTTTTAAAACAGGACCACAGCATCATCTTAGGGACTGATATGAAGTATTTAGTACCTCTGAAGACCTCTAGAGACAGATTGTACCTGCTGAAATTTTGCTACTTGCATTAGGCAATATAGACACCCTCAACCCAATGTCTCTCCTGTGAATTTAGGCAGTATAGCACAGGGACCTCTTGTAACTCAAACATTTGCCAAATAGGTATCCATCCAGAACATCTCTGAACTTTCCATATAGGTCGTGGAGAGAGAGGATAGGGCATGTTGTTGCATCTGGCAGGCTCCTTACTGAAAGAAACTCTGGCAGATGGCATCCTCCTGCATCACAGCATGTAATAATGAGCTGTATGAAACCTGTCATGGCTATAGTGTTGTCTTTTACTTGTGGAAAACCTAGTTCATCTCAGTTCTGTAATGGATTTCTTTCACTTAAACAAAGCTCTTTCAAATTGACCAGATCAGCAGCACTGTTCTGTACCAATGAAACTAACTGAGGCAATTCTTATGAATACTGCTTAAAATGCCAGGAGTAGTAACTGCGGAAAACACCAGTCGATATACCAAATAACTGTTCATTACATGCATGGACAGTTCAGGGAAATAAGTTCAATTATCAGGAATTCAGTGTGTTGATTCTGATGAAAATCAGGCAGGCTGGGTAGCACCACTTGGACCTTTTCCAATAGACAAAAGAACAGTATTAATTTATTCAGTTCCATTTTTTTTCCTCCTAAATAATTATTATGTTAATGAGCAGTGAAGTATATATGAAGGAATTGCACAGTCCATAAGCTCAAAACTGAGTGCTGCAATAATATACAGAGAAAACTTTAGAAAGAATTAAAATATTAAAGTCAGTTATCTGATATCACTTTATATCACAATATCAAGTAATGATTAAAGTTAGCAATTATTCGATAGAACCACAATATCAAGTGTCACACTACTGTGTAGTAATGCATATGTCTGTAACGATGGCCATGGAAACTCTCTGATTAACTGTATTTATTGACCTGGAAGCATTTCTTCATAAAATCATTACTCTCAAATAAGCACTAGCTTATTACTTCTAAACTTCACTGGGATTTGAAGAAAATTTCATATCCAAACTTGAATTCATCTCTACTTAAATTAGTTTAAATAGCAACATCTGAGGCTTCAAAATGTTCCTAAATATTTAAACCAAAAAAATATAAAGAAAACCAGGTTGTGGATTTGCCTGGAACCTTACCTAGCAACACAGAGAAGAATCCTCTAATCACTTTTTTTCCTAGCAAGCTAAAATATGCAGAAAATCTTGTCCCATTCTGATCACCATCACTCGGACCCAGGTAGCATTTTACACTGATGTCTCAAGTTAGTAGTGGAAACAGAGATCGTATATAAGATCGAAGTCAGATTCAAGTAAAGCCAGAAGCCAGTTAACTGTTAATGGCCAGAAAAAAAGGAAGAAGCTGCAAATTTCATTATTTACTTCTCTGTCTCCTAAAACAGCCTCACTGCAAGCACACCTACTTTGCCTCAATATCAAACACAAAGTTTTCATTCCAGATGTGGTAGTATGGCTGAAGTGGGATGAGTTTTACTTCAAAAGATGGGAGTTCTGCATGAAAACAAAACAAAACAAAACGACACAAGGTCAGGACATGTGAGTTGCAAATATACCTTCAACTCCTGGCACGTGACAACACCAACGGAGAGGATGCATCTGCTCTGACAGGATGTTTTAGTTTGAATCAGCAGTGCACTGCTGAAGCAGATCTCCCGATCATCTTCCCTTATTCTGCTTCATATAGTGGATCAGTCTTCAAACACGCAAAGTTGATTTATTTACAATGAAAATAAACCAGAAGATAAGCTCTAATTGCTAAAGAGCATTAAGTGACCTGGACTAGAAGCAGACTGAAGTAAATCCACCTTGAAATGGGTTGAGTGTGGACATGAGGTCCTCAGTATCAGCTGTATTACTCTGCAATTCACTCCTATAAAGCTGAACTATTTGCTACTGTAGATATAGCCAGAGTAATTTCCTCCTGGATCTAAGTGTTTGCAGAAGATGCAGTGGTCTCCACTATTCCACTACATCTGCCAGCTAAGAAAAAACTAGGTTTGTTAAACAGATTTTCATATAATCCTGAGGTTTTTCCTTTGCCTCTAAGGGAAGAAAAAAAAAAAAAATTTCAACCCACACTGCATTTTACGAAAAAGCATAATTTCAGCACAAATAAATCAAGCCATTTCTTACCCTAACTTGTTAAATTTTTGTATTTTTTACTGTTTACACAGTACTTTTCTTTGAAAAAGCTTCTCTAAATACATGAACAACTCCAATCAACTTCCAAACTCAATTCTACTGAGAGAAATCAGGTAGCTTTCTTTCATTTTAGTCTTCACTGGAAACTTCAGACAGAATTTCAATTATTTTAAAATGGAGGTCATCTCCTTTTTTTTTTTTTTCTTCAGTAGAACAGCCCTTCCAAAAGAAGATGTTTTGTGAAAAATGTTAAAGTTAGTAAGTCTTTATAAAAATAAAGTGCTGTTTGTTTTTTTTTTTCAAATGCCAGTGAAAGTCACACATAACTAGAGTTCCTCTCTGCATTCGACATTGCTATGAGGCACTGAAACACCATGAATCTTGTCCTTAGCAACTGACTACAGACAGGTTTAGGCAGTGCACTATATCTTTTTTAACACATAGTGATTACTTCCTATATTTTTAATGCAAATGAAATATTTTCTTACCATAATTTTTAACTTCAAATTCAGCAGAAACATTAGACATTTCATACTGATGAAACCAGGCTTTGATTTTCCAAGTTCCAGGCCTAAAGTTCAGATTCAGCAAAAAATAGTTAATTAGGATTCCTCAGATATTTTATGATGATAATATATTTAAATTATCTCTAAATGTTAATATTTTCCTTGCTTTGATCTCATCCCAAACTAATTTATTAATGGATTTCTCTTTGTTAGGAGGAGCCAGCAACATATTTCCAAATGACCTAGGAAACACTCAAAAACACTTCATGAGGAGTTGCAAGATATATTTGCAAACCACATGTAACATGCAAGTGCCTTTGAAAAGTCCTCACAAATAGAAAAATAATTTTACATTTCCTATAACATATTTTTTACTGTAATATCAAAATCAATCTAGCATGTAAGAACACACTGAGTATTAAGGAACAGCTTGACAGTTTGAAACCAGAGGTAATTAATCTGGGTGCTTCAGTCTGAGAAAGTTGATGAGGTGCTGGAGAAGGTCCAGAGAAGGGCAATAAAGCTGGTGAAGGGTCTTATGAGGAGCAGCTGAGGAAACTGGGTTTATTTAATCTGAAGAAAAGGAGGCTGAGGAGAGACCTTAGTGCTCTCTACAGCTATCTGAAAGGAGGTTGCAGAGATGTGGGTGTTGGTCTCTTCTCATAAGTCACAACTGATAGGACAAGAGAAAATGGCATGAAGTTGTACCAGGGTGGGTTTAGGTTGGACTTCTATACCAAAAGGATTATCAAAACTGGAACAGGCTGCTCAGAGAAGTGGCTGAATTATTGTTCCTGGATGTATTTAAAAGCTGTCTAGATAGGGTGCTCAAGGATACAGTGTAGTAGTGTTCCTGGTAGAGTTACATAATGGTTGGACTTGATGATCTTATATGTCTTTTTCCAACCGTAGTGATTCTGTGATTCTTGGAATTACACTTTACAAACTCATCCCTTACAGAAGTGCTCTCCTGAATGTAGTCATACAGTTGAGCAGATATTTAAGCAATTTGCTAAATTGTTCCTTACCAGGATAGATGTTACTAATATGAACAGTATATTAACATTAAATTGTGGACTTATCTCTGCAAGATGAGGTGCTTGAAAGTAAAAAATACTAACCATAGGCTCAATCTCTTCCCCATGGTGACAGACAAACAATTTTGAAGGGTAATTCAAGCAATTCAGCTCTTAAAAATTTTAAGTACTTCAATAGGTAAGGGGAATGAATTTGGATGGCTTGATCCTGCTAATAAGAGGTGAGGTTAGTCCTCCTCATTTTTTACATTATATTGTGAAGCCTTTCACCTGCATAGGTCCCTCAGGCTCATCTACAGCCACTGGAGAGAAACAAACAACACTGAGACACGGTACATTTCATTCTGACATAGGCACCTAAAGCAGGTCAGAAGAATTACAGTCTAAATATGTGACTTTCTCTCTGGTGTCAGAGAAGGGAGAGAAGGGTGACCAGCTCAGGTGTAGACTCCAGTATGTCAGGAGGCTCCAGGGCTGGCTCCAGAGCAACCATGCTCAGTTCCCTGCTGTCACACACTGGCAGTGCACTGTGGTGCTTCCCAGGTGTGATCAGAGCAAAACTGTCTTAGTGCACCTCCTGTTCTAAAGAAATGGAAAAGCAGACAATACACAATTAGAAAAAAAGAAGGAGAAGAGAGGAAATCAGGGGAGCAAAGACAAAAGAAGGGAAAGGAAGGACAAGACTTGTTTTTATCTTGAAGATAGGTCTGCTGCAAGAGATATTTTGACATGTGAACTCTTTTCATCACAAAGCACAGCAGTAACATACTCAGCAATGTCAGGTATTTCAAAGTTTTCACTGAACACTGTAGTTATTTTCCGATCTGACTTTTTAACCACCATTCCTCTTGAATTCTGTCGAGAGAGAAAACAAACATCAAATGATGCACTAGGTGTCGAACATTTCCATCCAAAAGCTCAAGTTCATACATTAGTCCCAAGGAAGAGAAAATGCTCTACTTACTTTCCTACTTTAATATTCACATGTTATGTTTCCCTCCATGCTCTTGATACTGATCAAAAATGACTACACAGATCTCACAGTTCATTAATATTGATTTATGGAAAGGAGTTGTGGCTATATTTTTTTTTACCTTTGGATCTTTTGTGGAAGCTTTTCATTAGTTCTTGTGCTGAAGAAGCACTCATGAACAATGTTTTTTTAATACTTACTAGCACAGCAACTGTAACTGTGTCATCTGCTGGCCTCATAGCATTGTCCAGAATGAAGATCCTGTATTTCACTGTTTAACAGAAGAATAAATGCGTTCACATATTTATTTCTGGCCTTTCTAGATGGTAATTACTACAAGATCTAATCCGAGTAACCGAGTCTAAGATAAAAAACTTTCTCTTAATGAAGTCTTCAAAAAATAATTGCATTCTTCCATAGGCTTTTCATGTTACATGACCAAACAGATACCTTTTTGAAGCAAATTCTGAAAAATACTCAGGGAGCTTCACTCACTTTTGTATTCCTTCTGCAGTCAAGACCTGCAACCAATCTCAAGAACTTTTGTGACGTCTCTCTCCTGTTATTTAATTAAGTTGTTAAGTAACAAAACAGTCTAAAAGTCTAAAATAAGGTCTAAAAGTCTAAAAAAAGGTCTAAAAGTGTGAAGGATACTTACTGCTGACATTGCAAGCAGAAGCATCAGGAGGATTTTTTTACAGGCTTCTCACAATTTTGTTTTCCAAAGGAAAGTCATTATTAAGCTTTTTGAACAAAAAGAAGCAGATTTTGTCTGGTGCTTGTTAGAAGAGAGAACGACTTTTTGACTATGGTGGCATTTCCACACAGATTGCTGCAATGTACAGTGCAGACCCTGCAGAAGCCCTGGCTGCAGAAGGCAAGTTTAAAATCTGAAGTGACTGGTAAACACAGAGATAGCTGGGGTTAAATAGGAAGGATTTACGTTAGGAAGGATCAAGTCATTATCACTTTTTCCAGTCATGCCCTCCTATATTCAACACCTGAAATGCAGCATTTGTATTTTAACCTTTGGAACTTGGTGTGTATATAGGCTTATCTGTCTGAATAAAAATGTAGCCTTTCTTGGAAGACAGGAGGATGCGAGTGCTTTGAACCGTCTCCTTATAAAGCTCCCTGCTTTCGGTGACTAGCAGAACATACGGCTGACGATTCTTCTTGAACAGATCCTGCGACAAAGTCCCTGGTTTGACCTGAAGAGGACAAAAGGAAACCCCTCAAGTCAGATACAAGCCTGGTAAATTCAAAGCCACACAAGTGAGGCCCCAAAACAGCTGAAGTGTTTAAAGAATTTTATTACTACCATTCAACAGAAGATACTCAATTATATCTTTCTTACTATGTGATAATTTCTTTTTAAGTAGAATACTATCTAATCCCCCATTGTCTGCCATAGAAATATACATTTCTCTGTCCAGTGGCAATAACTCAAGCCCAGTGACTTTTTTTTTTGTCTATGTGCATTTTAAATTCCAGCTACCATGTCATTTGGTAGCTGTAGCAGCATCCTGAAATCTTTCGCTTGCTAAGATCTTGCTTATGAGATTAGACCTTTACCTCATGCAGGGTAATATGATGTTTCCAAACATCATGCTTGAGAAGAACCTGATTTGAAAGTTCAGATTTTAGCTTTAGGAGTACTCAATCAGAGCTAAACTTACTCCTGCTGTGTGCTGTTTTTCAACTCAATAGCCCAAACTAGTACTCCTGAACTAAATGCTGTCAGACTTCAAAGAATCACATCAGAAGCAAATGATGAAAAGCAGGATGCAAAGAAGAATTAATCACCTTATAGGTTTTCAGAAACATCACAGGCTTTGGTTGGAGAGACTGCACATTTCTAAGGGTTTCTCCTGTTTTGTAAAAATGGCCAGTGTGCCAAAGGCATGAGTGTAGTCTTAGTTTGAGTGATACAGAACAACAAACAGTGATGAAACAAATGTTTTTAAATTTAATTTCATCACTGATCTACAGTGATGAAAAGATTTTTCATCACCGTATGACAAAATCTTGAGCTTGCCTGTTGGATACAAAAGACTACTCATCACTGAAATTACATGAGGCATTGTTTTATTAGCTGGTTGGGTGAATAGGGTGCTGCTGTCACTGGAATGGGCGTTTTGTCATCTGTCTCTAGAGATTAATGTTGTCTCTGTTCCAACATATTCCCAGTACAGATTATGTGTTTTTTTATCACCAGACTAAAACATTTACATCATTATGACAGCAAACTCACCATTACTTTTTTCATTTCCTGGTAATTGTTATTTTGGTTAAGGTTAAAGTTGATCCTCTCTGATAGGAGCCGATTTTTTGTCTCATCTTTGAAGTACGCAGTAACTTGCACAGGATGTTGTGCTCCATGGACTTGAACTGTTATTGTCTCATGTGTGCCCAAATGCACCACATTTGGGGCAGTAATAAGAAATCTAAAACAACACAAACAAACTGTCCCGTAGGTAGGCTGATTTTTGCATAATACAAGATTGTCCAACCAACACAAATTTTGAAGAAAAAAATCAAACTCTCACAGAATAGTTAAGCCTTGGACCTCTGGAGATCATTTAGTCCATTCCCTTTGTTATTTAGAATAGAGGTTAAAGAAGGCAGTTTCTCTCTGGCTGATCCCCAAATTCTGAACCATACCTACAGTATGTCCCAGGGACTGACAATGCCATTTACAGCCTGGTTTAACTCAGGGAAAGTTCTCTAAAATCAGCATCCTGGAAATAAAACCAGGCCATGCATTAAGAGACAAGGAATAGATATTAATAAATTTGTATTTGATACTACTGAAGTCATGTATCTTCAGGTACCAGCACTTACCTTATGCCAGCTTATGCTTTAGTATGTCAGGTGGTATCAATTTCCTATATAACCATACATATGGGGTTTCAAGTAGCTGATCTATATTCAGATGTCACTGTTTGTGAAATGCTGGTAATGAGACCATGGAAGGTGAGACCACAGCCCTGAGAAGGGCAAATTTGGAGGGTAAACTGGTTGGGATTTAGTTGTTTCTCTTCATTGCTTTCCTTTATTCTTAACTCTGCTCTGGCACTTCTTGGTAATTAATTTCATGACCTTTAAAATATAGATCATCACTCTTACCCTCTTTTTTTTTCCAAGTGTCTTTTGCACATAAAAAATCAGAGAACTATGTGAATAGCTATGTTTAATCATATAATGGCATATACACAAAAAACAGTACTGAGCTCAGGCAAGCTGCCTTTAGAAAACTATTCTTCTGAAAAAGACTTCTAAAATGGAACATTAATTATTTTACCATTATCATAGAATCATAGAATGGTAGGGGTTGGAATGGACCTCTGGAGATCATCAAGTCCAATCCCCCTGCCAGAGCAAGATCATCTAGGGCAGGCCCTAGGTGTTCCAGTCCGTCATCATCCTTGTAGCTCTCTGTTGGACTCTCTCTAGTAGTTCCCTGTCCCTCTTGAACTGGGGAGACCAGAACTGAACACAAGACTCCAGATGTGGTGTCACTTGTGCAGAGTAGAGGGGGAGGAGAACCTCCCTCGACCTGCTGGCCACACTCTTCTTTATGCACCCCAGGATACCATTG
>WTSP01004405.1:25746-40964 GCA_025331215.1 Actenoides lindsayi | reverse complement strand
GTTCCTGGTTGCTTACTTTGTTGGGTTTTGGTTGGGGTTTCCGTTTTCTTTTTGTTTTTCTTTTTGTGTGTGTGTGTGAGGGGGGTTATTTGGTTGGGTTTTGTTGGTTTGGTTTGGGGTGGGTTGTTTGTTTTTTGGGTTTTTTTGGGGGGGGGGCGGGGGGTTGGTTTGGGTTTGTTCTAGTTTTTTTGGTTTTTTTTAAACACAAATATCTCCCATAGTCTTTAATTGTGCTTGATAGAAGTAAGAATCCCACATGACAGAACCAGCCAGTTGGTAAATGGATTCACTGAATGTACTGTGATGGTCAACGGGCTACTGGAACCTCGCCCTGTTCTTTATCATCAGTTATGTCAAGAAGTTAAAATTTCAGGTTTAAAACAAAGTATTTTGAGCTTACACAAGTTCTATAAATTACATAAAATTTAACATTATACAACTTATCGCATAACTACTTGTAGAGTTTAATGTATATATTTAGATATATTTTAAGCTGATTGTACAATTATATTACATAAAACTATACAATACAGCCCTCTAACACATTACCTACAAATTACTGGGAAACCTAATGCAACCTTTAAGCAATCCTTGCTTAAAATAGGAGAAAACTACTTAGTTACTATTTAGAACTCTTGTCTTACAGTTACAGATACGAGTCAAGAACTGAGGGAGTTTTGCTTTGTACTGACTTACCTTATGTCACTGAATGCTCTCTGGGAAAGAAGCAACACGTAATAAATTCCTCACTATTGTTCAGTATTCACTTATAAAAACACCACATGGTTTAATGAATGTTTATAAAATACCCACTGTTAATTGCTTTGCAATGGCATCGCGCACACCCCCACAAACACCCCTAGAATAAAAAGCACAGACTGCCTAACCAGAACTGGTTCAGCCTTGTTTGCATTGTTATATAATCACTAATTATGCCATCTAAGGCACTGGAGAGGAAAACAAAACAAAACAAACAAACTCAACACCAACAACCACCAACTACACACAGAACACCACACTCGATAAGCAGATTGAATAACAAAGAAATATTCTGTCGATGCCTACCTTTTATTTCTCAGTCTTCCTTTCGAACACAAGTGTTCACTTCCCACCAGGATTTTCCTATGGCGTTAATTTTATTAAGTATCCAAACGCTAGTAAAGTTATTCAAACATTGCACCCTTTCTACACATGGGATGGTGTACATACAAAACACTCATTACCCAGTTCAAAACCAGTAAAATCAGACCTGACACCGGTTTTAGTGCAAAGTTTAGTTCAGCTCCCAGTCATATTTCTGACACCTATGAAAGATCAAGAGTCTTGCATTTCAAACTAAGACATGAAAACCCAAGTAGAATTAGCAACTGTAGGATGTTTGGTTTAGGCAATTTGCTTAGCATTACACTGGAGCTTTGTAACAAAAGCACTAAAAGTCTTCACATGGACTTCTCTTTTGTCTTTCTGAAACTTCAGTACAAAAGATTCTAACTTCAAGTAACTGCACTAACATTCCCCAATTCAGACTCAAAGGCTCTTGAAAGAACTTTGTGGTTTGGTTGGTGGGGTTTTTTGGGGGGTGAAGGGTGATGCGTTTGGGTTTTTTTCCCCTCCGTTATGAAGCAGCAAATATCTATTTCAGGTTTTGAAAGAGCAACAAAGATACCTCTGTTCTTAGATCTAAGTCACGAAGCTTTCAGATCCCAGGAGCAGGACCATGTCTGAGGTTATCAGCCAGAGCAGACATGCCTTGGCAGTCAACACACAGCTTGCAGTAAACACACTGAATCCAGCCTCTACCTGTTTACTACATATTTCAACAAGTCATTTTGGTTGCTGGCATAATAAGGGCACCAGAAAGTAAATCCTGCTCTCATCCTTTGCCACTCCAGAGGTCTGCAACCCTCATTCAGCATGCTGTCACATTTAACTAACTGCCAGCACACAGATGATGAGCTTTTTGATGAACAGTCTGCATCTCCCCACCACACTCACACACGCCTCTCAGAAAGAGATAAATATACACAGGCAGAAGCCAACTACTTTGGATCAAAGAGAGATATTAACAGAAGCACAAATGGCAGTTAGATGCCGAAAGTCGGTGAGAACTGGGCACCGAATTCTCTTCTAGCATTCGAAAAATCTCCCTGTCGCAGCTCGTTGTTTGTCAAAAGTTCTCTTTCAGAAAAGTCTGCATCCTGATGCTAGCATTCCTGCTAACAGACACCACAATCTTAGCTGGAAAGAAAAAAGGGCAGTAGACCAGATGTTCTTACAAAAGAATTAAAAAAAAAAAAAAAACACCCCAAAAAATACAAAATCTCTCCCTGAACAGGTTTACCAATTAAATATTATTGGTATTCACTGAATATGCTACTTATGGTGCAAGATTTCCTTCAAAAGAGGAAATTACTTTCCATCTGAGACAAGAAGAGATGAAACCAATGCAAATGGCTTTCTAGGGTTACATTTGATGTTTGTTGCTGAAATTTAAAACAAACGCTGTTCCTCAAGACTTTCAAAATCGGTTCCAATTTATAAGTCATTCATTTAAATGTACTTAATATGCTATAGACACACATTGTTAAGCAATTACACTTTATGGTGCTCCAGTCTTTGAGGACTGCTGGCTGGATACAAACTTTTCTCCTTCTTTGGGTAACTGGAAACCTTTTGTTTCTATGGCCAGGCTGAGTCAATGTTCAAATCCTGTCTGCTTCCTGTCCAAAGTCAAATGAACAGCACGGGATGAAAGACCATGTAAAATAAAAGGAATATTTTTTTTCCTCTTTTAAGAGGGGAAAGCAGCAGTAAGGTCATTTGCCACAGATAAGTTTTAAATCACCATCCTTTCTGTTATTTTTTCTTTGACATGTAAGTCAATCCTAAATGTTTTCAAATTGGCACTGTATGTTTTAAAAAAACCTAGCACTGGATTACTGTTTCACACTATATTCATAGAAAATGTATTGCCTGTTGAGATCAGTTTTCTTCTTGCTTCAGAAAAATCCTATTACCTACATCATCATCTTCAGCTCATTAGAAGTCATATGCAATTACTTAGTGCCCTTGGATTATTCAAAGCACTCACATGAGCTTCTATTCTGCTTACTCTGTTGCTGCCACCCCCCACCCCTATATTCCTGTCTCTGGCCAGCAACATACTTGGCTATAAGAAAAGGGGCACTTTTCATCTGTAATGGAAATGGGCCCAGTTCATGAAGTCTTGCCAGAGAACACTTTCTCAGAAACTGCCACAAGAAAGAGATCTTACTTTCCTAAGTCACTGCAAGGGCTGACTGAGGGCAAAAACCCCCCCTGTTTTCCTACTCTAAAAATAATAAAAAGTCCTTCAGCAAGACATTTCTGTTCATTTACAACAACTCATTAGCTGTCAAAATTGACCTCTGTTTTTAAACTACATTTCTCCCTTCCAAATGGCATTTTCATTAACACGAAATGCTGCTTGAAGGCTTTTTGAGAATTTGCACTTGGTGGACACAGCACACTGTCATCAAATTGTATACAATTAACCTGAAATTAGAATGAACTGCAGAAAGGCAATTAAAGCAAACTATCAAAGAAATAAAAAAATTTTGGTAATTCTTCAATGAATATCTTTTTGGAACACATACTGATAGGTTTGCAACAGGTCTATTCAAGAGAGGTCCAAGACACACCCCACAATATGGTGCAAATCAGTCATTCTAAAAGCTTACAGGTAAGTGTCTTACCACACCAGATTTTGCTCAAGTTTTATTCCCTTATGTACTCTTCATCACCTATCATTGACACTAGAACTGGATGAAACTGTACTCTTCTTACCTTACCTTATTATTTACACTAACCTTATGGTTAGTGTAAAAATGAACATAACGAAAGAATCCTCTGGGGTTTGCTTGGTGAGGTGGTTCTTGTTGTCATTTTGATTTTTAAACAATAAAGAGAGTAATTGTGAACCAAGGCAGGAAACAAGTCCTCCAGCATCATCTTTTCTTTATGATCCATGCACTCAGCACACATTCCAGCAGCACCCTGCCTCCTAGAGCAAAGAATGGAAGACAACCTCATACACACTGAGCTCAATGAGGATGCTTGTTTGAAATTAAAAGGGGAGGGAATGATTGTCTAGTATTCAAGAGGTTTGAGCCATTACATTCTCCCTCTCCCACAGCCAATAAACCCAGAAGCTAGAGGTTCAAACAATAAATGAAGCATTAAAAATATCCACCTCTTTTCATGCAAAAGAATATGATTTATAAAGACTTGATTTATAGATTCCACAGCTTCTCACATAATAATTCTCGTTGGCTTATCTAGTCAGATGATTAATATCCTAATATTACTGTTTATGCCACATCGTCTCATTGATTTCTTGAATATCTTTCTGTAACTAGGTATTAATTTTATTTTTTTTATTATAAATCTGTGATAGAATGGGCAGAACTGATTTCTGCAATTCGCAGAACACCAGTTATAAACCAGTAAATTAACACACGTAAACACTGCCTTTCTGCCAACAGTTCTCACTTCTCAAATTATTAAGTGTGAATTACAGCAACAAATAGATGAGGCAGGAAGGAAATAATTTTAATAATTACCGAGTTATTTATATTGAGATAAGACTTAGAATCTTGATTAAGAACTATGGCCAAGAGAAAGAGAGAGAGAGAGAAAGCGAGAGAAAGAAAGAGCGAAAGAGAGAAAGAGAGAAAGAAAGAGAGAGAGAAAGAAAGAGAGAAAGAGAGAGAAAGAGAGAGAAAGAGAGAGAAAGAGAGAGAGAAAGAGAGAGAGAGAAAGAGAGAGAGAGAAAGAGAGAGAGAGAAAGAGAGATGAGTATTGATAACTGCAGGCAAGTTTTTAAGCAGATTTCTTCCACCAATTATATATCATAGAATAAAAATAAACTGAAGTGTTATGTATGAACGATAGGAAAAGCAATATGCTTATTAAAAAAATGCTAGTACTTTGATCCAATAAAGAACAACATTATATATTTTCAAAGTTTTCATGGATTTTATCCTGTAATTATGCAGTAACACTTGTTTATATGCAGAACCCTCCTTGGGATGGCAGACAAATCAAGCAAGGAACAATCTTTCCTTCCTAGTTAGCTATCCCGAATTCCTCCTCAGTACAAGCAACTGAAAGAGGCATGTAATTTCATTTACGAAGTGCATTCTATGCCACATTTGTTCTGCATGCAATGATACAGGTGCCAGAGCAGAAAGTCTACAGAATGCAGACACTGTAGCATACCTCCTGGCTTGTTTCTGAAGTCTGGAAATGCACCTGCAAGCCTGGTTCCTGTCATCTACATTAAACAAAGACTGCAAGGCTTAATCATTCCTGCTGTCTCAAAATCAGAAATGTTTATCCTCAACAGAGTGGCACACGATTTTGTGCAAAAGTTACACGCTGAAAACCAGTCACCTGGCACTAGCGGGTGAAAAAAATTATATATAAAAGTTATATATATAGATATACATAGTTTACATTGCAGTTAGTCACAAAACCCACAGACAAAAAACACGTAAAAACCAAATAGACTAAGTCACTTAAGCCAGACCAGAACCCATGGGTACGGATATAAGTGACACAAGAGAGCAAGATCTCAGCTGATCTGCACCAATGTATTTGGAAGCATATTTGAGAGTTTGATTTTTTTCTCATTACCCACTGTCATGAGGCCAGAGTTCAACTGCTTCTGTATGCAAGGAAAAAAAAAAGGGGGGGGGGAGGGGATGTAGGAAGGAGGAGAGACAGAAAGCCAGAAGGGCAGAGCAGGGAGGTTGAAAATAGTTACACAGAAGGTAATTGTCCCTTCCTTTCTTTCTAGTCGATTTTTACATATGAAGCAACAGCTACCACAGAGTTTCAACATCCTGAGCTAGGAGGACTTCACTAGCTCTTCCCTAGGGAAGGTCAGAACCACAGGACAAACATAGGTGTGATAAATACATAAAGCCACATTCCCAATGCACCACAGGTTGGTCCCTTAACTGCAAGGTTGAGCTGTGGAAACATTACCCCCTTCCCAAAGGCACAGGTTGTTCAGCCATACTGCACAAAGCAGAGGAAGATGAGACAGAGCAGAGATTGGTCATTCTTTCCTTCTTCCACATGTATTTCTCAGAAGACACTTTCAGAAAAGACCAATCTTTGCGTGCCCACTACATCCTACATACAACAATTTTATTATACATCCCCATCGGGAAACTATGTCCGTCTCAACGGTAGTGAGGATGTTTCACACTCTCACCTGCTGCTCACAGTACACTTTTTCTGCTTCTTGCCAGCGTAGAAAAGAAGAAAGCTCTCTGGACTTTTTATTCAGTCCCAAGGGAAAAAAAGAACTGAACTTCAGCCTCTTACCTGTAGTTCCCACATTGTAGTGTGTATGATTCAGGTAACACATGAGCATTAGGTTTTGCTCTAATAAATGAGATCACTCAAGTGTGGTCCTAAACTACTGGGGCTGGGCTGATTTTCAAGGACGTTATATGTCTGTTAAAACTCAAGGAGATTGACAGTGAAAGCAAGAATTCTTATATTCTTATAATTCTATTCCAGAAGCATTCAAAATAACTACACACAACAGAAGGGGGTTTTGCCTTCATGACAAGACTTTATCTTGAAAAGCGAGTGGGGGTGGGGAGTGGTGTTTGTTTTAAATGGAACTTACCTGCATTTTGGTAATAAAGATACAAATGGTAAGCTGTTTGTACATATTGAAAAAAATAGGACAGTTAGAGGGCAATTCCTACCAGGAAAACATCTCCCTCAAATCATTAAGCAGCCTGCTACTTGACAGAGTAAACGTTAGTCCCAAAGTAGATGCACAGCTGGATAGGCACAAATCCCCTATTTTAAATTAGACTTATCCCTTTGCTAGTCAGACAATAATTCCAATTCTGTAATTCTACTGCCTAGGCACTACATGGGTTGGAAATCCTCTCACAAAAAAACATGAATTCTCTTCATCAAGTATTGTTATGAGAAAAATATATCGGTCTCTGAGGCCTTTTAAGGCAGGAAACCAACTCCAGTAAATTAAAATAAAAGCTATGTTGTCAGGAAAGAAACTATTTTCTCAAATCTTCCATCAAGTTTCACTGCTGCTGTTGTAAGCAGGCAAGAGCACGGATTCAAGAAAGTTAGGTAGCATAACTATCCTACTCAACTGCCTCTGTTTGACATAAAGCACTTTATGGCTGGGGAACCAGCTCTTCTACAGTGTGATACCAACCAGCCATACCTAGAGATTAAGGGTTTCACCTACAGAGTGCAGATGTTATACACATATATTTTCTTGGGATGAAAATTCTTATAGAGCCTGTTGGTTTCAGATCATAACCCAAAAATCAATCAGTGGAGATATGCCTGCAGACAAGAGTGGACACTATTTCCCATACCTGTCCATTTTCTTAATATATGACAGATAGAAACAGGCTATTCATTACTAAAGATTTTATGTTCTAGTTCCTTTTCCATAAAAAAAAAAAAAAAAAAAAAAAAAAAAATTAATCTAAATATCTATTTATAAGCTCACAATTAGCTACACTTCACCACCCTGAATATGATATCACGCAGGGCAGATTATGACTTTATTTAGGGAAATAAGCACAAAAAGCATCTGGAAAGCTTAAAGAAAGAAAAAATAAGGCAAGAAAGGTAGGGGAAAATGCAACTTAAACAAGGAAATCACAACTGAAAATACTTGATACAGAAGGAGACTTTCTCCACAATACATAACATCTTGCAGTAAGAGCCCGAAGGTTTGTAAATATGGATGCTGGTATATGTTCTGTGTGTTGGACTCTTCAAAGGAAGTATTTATGATGAGCACTTGTGTGTATTCATGTCAAGAACTGGTGTAGCTAAAACAGCTGAGTTCCTTCTTGCATTGGTAGGTTAGACACAGTAAATGTATGTGTGTGTTCAACGCATGATAAAATCCCGGTTTTCATCATGGATGGTTTAGAGGAAGGAAGCACATGATGTCAGCAGATCATCCAAATGTCGAACAGACTGCCTGCTAAATAAAATCTGTTGGGGCTGCTGAACGAAACTAAGTTAATTTGGCATGTGGACTCCTAACCCAAGTTGCCCTTAATTCACTGAGGCTTTTCGCCAGACAAGGGAGTCTTGTTTACAAAGCATTCACAAGGTACTAAGATGGAATGCAGATTTAAATATGTTTCCTTCTTCCTCAGGAAAATTCCCCAAAGGGTACATTGCACTGGGAAAAAAAACCAGAGCAACATGCCATCTGGAAGTTCACAGTAGCATAGATGCAAATAATTAGAGTTCAGAGTTGCAAGGAGGATCCTCTCCCTTCCTCCCCGGGGGTCTCCACAGTTTTGTTTCTTCTAATTCAATTAGATACCTGAAAGCTTGTGAATGAATGGAATAAGCAAGGCCAACCCCGATAACAAGCAGTCCAAGGCTTCTGGAGCAGATTTGTCCCTAGAGCTCCCAGTCCAGCCCTCCTGCCACCCCATTAGGAGGCCACAGCTGACTCACCTTTTACAAATGCATCAACTGGCTTCTTGTCTACACACCAGCATGGCCAGAAGGGTAAATGAATCATAATGCACAAACCCAAGCTCTCCTTTCACTTTCTCTCCCTTCAAAAGCATTCAGGGACCAAACTATGCTTTTGCAGATGAGGATGCAGGCTCAGGTCTACATGGAAGTGAAGCACACTGTAAGCAGTCAAGTGTGCAGGGTTGGAGTCATGCTTCGTGGAGCAAAGGAGACATGATAAGAGGGTCTCCATCAGGAATGGCATTGCTTCCTTGCTGCAGACCCCATTTTCAACCTCTGCAGTGTTGTGGAAGACTTTCACACCCATGTCTATATATAAAGATTTCCCTTCCAACTCCATTAAAGTAGAATTTGAAAAAAAAAAAAAAAATCCCAACCATGGCATCGTATTGACTTCAGTGTGCACAGGTTCCCCAATTTAAGAACTTCACCACACAGAGATTTTTAGTGATCAGCATTATCACACACATACATCAGCAGCCTGTTTGATTCCCAGTTCTTTACTGGCCGTCTCCCTGCCTTACCAGTTATGCAATCATTCCCTTTAGCCTGTGACCCCATGCCAAGCTAAAATGATGTGAGTGAATGTAACACAGCCCATCCCCCTTCTTCTTCATTCTTCTGGGATTACTGAGCACATGCTAGCAGGGTTTCAGTGTAGCAGAACTTGAAAATTCCATCCTGGGTTTTCAGATTTACAGATCCTACTGCCTGAGAAGACAGAGGAGTGATACATCAAAAGAACTAGACCAGAACCAATTCTTATACAAAGCAAAACGATTATGCTGAATCTTACTTTCATAACTAACATTTGAAATGTCCAGAAAAGCAACTTTGTAATCATGGCACTCTACAAAATGCGTAACTTGTGTTCCCAATATGCATGACTTTATATGTAATTAAACCAGAATACAGTAATTAGTGTGTTAAACAGCAATTTAGCACGTACTGGAGTTGAAGAGCTGTAAGAGAGACAGATACTGACTTCTGAGTACTTAGGCACAATTCTTATCAGGCTTAAAAAGGAAATGTGTTCATTTTCCATTCTAGGAGGCTTTAATAAATTATCATTTCCTCTTTTTCATAAACTTCATTTGCAAGATTTGATGCGGTTCCAATTCCTCATTCATTTGGCTAGCAATCTTTACCAGTGAGGCTGGTGATACCCTCCATCACAGAATGCTCTTTCTACTCCCATTGCTATTTTGTACAGAAATCTTTCACCTCTCACCATCAGCTGCATTATAGCCAACCTAAATTCTGTCCAGTAAAGACTAGCTCTGTACTTTGAGAAACAGAGTCCTGAAAAAATAAAGGGTATGAGAGGTCTTACTTTTCAAATCTTAAACCCCACTGCAGATTGAGAATGAGCACAAAAATATCCAAGGAGAATTATTTTTAAAAGTAGGTGTTTTTCAAGCCTTGAAAGGAGAGACATTCATCACAACTTGGTAAGTAGAGAAATCATTAATTTTTAGCATTGCTTATTCAATTTTCTTCTAGGCCACAGATCATATTCATGTCCAGGAAAATGACCTGTCTGGAAAGGGAAAGCAATCAAAAACGTTGTAACAACTCCAGTGTTTTTTTAATAAAAGAGCAAGAGAGAGACACATTGAACTGCAATTTTAAGAGGGGAAAAAAAAGTAAATAAATAAATCTCATTGTATGAGATTATACAAACCAGATCTTGAAGCAGTTTTAAAGAGCATTAAGGATCTTGCTCTGAAGAGAAAAAAATTGAGTGATGGCAAAGCAAATGGTAGACACCCTAGAGAGGGAAAGCAGCAGGGACAAAGATGAAGAAGTCTGTGTCTGGTATTCTACTTCCTAAACCACCCCAAACACTGCTCACTACCAAAATGTTCTAACTCTGATAAATGGTATCCATTAATGGAAGGCTGTAAATGTTTAAGATGCCAGAGTACAGTGACAAAGGAGAAATACATTTTTAACCCAAGTATTGTCAAGGAATGGATTGAACAGCCTCTTTTTAGAGTTCTCTTGCTACATGGTATACTGCATCACAGCAACAGACACACAAATGCTTTCCAAAAGTGAGGCAAGGAGCAAAGTACATCTCCCAAGTACTTGCATGTTCACAACTCAGCTCTCCCTCACCTGAAATCTCTCCTTCCCAGTAAGAATGTAAACAACACAATGTCAATTGACAGACTGAGGAATAAGTCTATGAATTCAGGGATTCAGTCACTCAGAGCTTCACAAAACTTCTGTTTTCCCAAAATGTGTTTGTATTAGTTGACCAAACCCACTTTCTATGAGTAACCAGCTAACTGGGGAGTTCTCTTTGATTGATGTAATGTAAGCTGTAAGTGACATTGAGAGGACTGCTTAGATACTTCTTAAAGGCAATGGAGCTGCATCAAACACTCATTTTAGTATTTTGCTTCTCTTGCTTTTTTTCTTTCCAACACTACATCACTGACACAGCACTGTGAAGTATTGTTACAGCTGTGCCTTTGAGCTTTTATGCCTTTTAGGACATGGAGATATCCTAAGAGGCATCATCACTGCTGCTGAATAATACTTCTTAATTGCAGAGGAAAAGATAGAATAACAGGAATAAAGAGGTCTCCTATATTAAAAAAAAAATAAAATTAATTCTTAAAATATTTTTAAACTTATTATGATGAAGATAACAGAGAGATCCCTTAGTAAAAGTACTTATGTCCATCTGTAAAGCATTTTGCCTTTATCTGCCAGATATCATTTCTAATAATTAAATGTCCTGAACTTCTGATTCTACTTTCTGCACGGTGACTTCATGCTGACTTCCTTTCAACATAAATTTCCTGATATACTATCAATTCTTTGCCAGCCAAGAGGCAACTTTCAAACAGTGAAACAGAATAGTGAGCAATTCTAACACCCCTCTGCATCAGAGAGGAAATATTTTCAAATGTTTTCCTAAGTGTGATTTTCCCCTCCACCCCCCGCTGCAGTATACATCCAATAATAGCTTAACAGTGACTGCAGAAGTCAGAAAGGATTGCTGTTAGACCATTTTTTGTATCCACAGAGCTTCTCAGAGAAAACAGTTTGAGATGACAAAATACAGGAGAGGACAATAAGCATAAAAACCCCCAAATATATGGCTTGCTTTAGATTTAAGGGCGCTACAGGAAAAAACTCTCAGCAATGTATCCTGGTTTTATTGGAGCCATGAAAATAAATAGTGCAGTAGCTGGCAGAGCTCCATCACCTCTTCCATACAACAGGAGAAGAGTCAGAGCATGCAGTGACAAATCTACTGTGATGCAAACTGTTTAACAACAGAGAAGCTAGGAAGTACAGGCACTGTACTAAGGCAGGCAGGTTGCTTCATTGGTGCTGGGTTTCTATTGGAAAATCTTACCTCCAAATACAACTTGCAAGGAATGAAATTACTCTGCTTTGAAGAGACTTAAAGACTATGGTTTTCCCCGAGCATAACCCACAATCTTCCTGATGGAAGAACTTTCCTGCCAAGTTCACTACAAGCTTTAGCTTTAAACAGCCCTTCAAAAAGGCTTCTGAAAGCAAAATGGGTTTCTGTTCTCTCTGGTATTCTTCCTCAGTACAGAACTTCCCACACCTTTATGAAGAACAGCAAGACACACCACAACCATTCTTTTGGGAGAAACAGAAGTACATAGGATTAATTTTTCACCTTCAGGCACTGAAAGAGATGAGCATTTGAAATAAATATAAGGGTAATAAAATGAGAATTAACCTTTTTGGCTCATCTGTCTCCCTGTGCTTGCAACTGGACATGCAACTTTGTCAAATCAATTCAAAAGTCACCGATACACGTACTGGAACTTTCATCAGCTCAGCATTCTTCAGTGCTCTCTATGAGATGAAAAGAAATATATTGCTGTTCTGAACCATCACCAGCACGACTGTGAGAATAGAGAGTCTATTTCCAAATGGCAACATCCATCAAAGAAATGATTTTTTTATTACAGAAAGAGCTTCTTTTTTAGAACATTTCAGTAACTGGTAAAGGTGCATATCAATGAAAAGGGTACTGTAATAGCCATTTTGGAACCAATGTTCACTCTATGAGGTAACAATACATTTGGAAATGGGCAGATCACCTTTTTATCCAATCGTTTCCCTGAATTTTTAAAATCTAAATCAGTCATAATTGGCTAATTCACTGCAGGAATAGATTAGATCACCAAAAGCCATAAGAAATTTTGTGTGGAAATTTGATAAAGACTGTAATTCTGGAATAGGTTTGCAGTGAAAACTAAGTAAAACCACTATTGTTTAAATCATAGCAGGATGAAAAAAACCAAATTTCTGCATTTTTCTGAGCATAATATCAAGATAGAATCCTCTCATATAGATTACTACCCTTGTACTTCATTTTCCCATGTCAACAGAAGACTCCTTTCAATACTACTTTACTTATATACAGCCAACTCTTATTCTAACTAAAAATAGAAAAAAGCAAACTTGTCTCGTGCCACAGTGATGTGCCAAGAGTATAACCCATTGCACAGTCCCAGTTCTAGTTAGAAAGACCAACACCACAAAGAGGCAAAGAATGTCTGAGCTAGTCACTTGGGGTCAGTATCACCTTCAGCACAGGACCTGGGGAGGCCCATCCACAGCTAAAAAAATGATCCCTTGGACATCAGCTAAAGGAGCAGGACAGCAGAGTTGGCTGAGAAAATTAACAGCTGCGAGGTAAGGCCAAGAACATGCAAGCACAGAAACAGTTTTCTTCATGGAAAAGAAAGTCAGAGAGAGACCTGTGAATTCTGTGTAGCCCACCAGTCCCCTAACATGCAAGGACGAAGAGCCTTCTAGTAACCAAACTAAAACTCACTTGTCTAAATTATCTTAAACCCCAATCTTATTGTACTAAGAGGGAACTACAACCTCCTAGGGGTATTTTCAGAGTGCTCAACAGAGAAGAGTATTTTTGCTTTAGTATCCTTTTTATCTTCAGCAGCAATGACATTGTAAGTGCATCCATTGGTGAGAACCATAGGATTTCACACACATCCAGACTCCTTCCTCTTTCACTCCAATGCATTTGCCCCTACCACCCTCCAGGAGTGACAATATTTCACAATGTCATATGAAAAAAAGAAGCCTGTCAAAGGAAAATTTATTCTCCAAGACCATATAATCTCCACTAATTAATGATCAGGAATCCCTATTTACACAGATAAAGATTTCTGAAAAAGACAAGATTGTTTCAAAATAACCAAGACATGAGTGATTTCAACTGCACATAATCTCTAGTCATCTCAAGCTTTAGTTTTCTTGTCCAAAAAGAGAGAGTTCTGGAGAGCACAGTCACTAATCTTGCATGCCTTGCTCCCTTCCTGCATCACACACACAAGTGGAAGGTCAATGCTGCGGTGCAAGAACAGTGACAGCAGGATTGCCAAGCACTAAAGAGAAAACCTTGGCTGTACAAATTCTACAAAAAACCCCACCAAACACCAAAAACCAAAAAAAAACCAAACCAAAAAAACCCCAAACACAAAACCACAAAAAACCTTCACCACACACACACAAACTCAAAATAACTTTCTTCCAATATTTAGAATGACTTATTTTATTCTCCTCTTGCTTTGGCATTTAAAATATTTGAACTAAGTGGCTATGAGGGAAGGGAGACAAATACCAATGAAGAGCTACTGTGCTTCAAATAAATACATTAAGCTCTTAATAAGAATCAAGTACCACTATTGAAACTCTATTTTGATCAAACCAGCTCTGATATACTGATAGATTAGGATAGTTGACTTAGTCATACATTTTCCTCAGAGGGCATTAAAATTTTTTAATAAATAATTTTACTATTAATAATTTATAGTCTCCAGATCAGTTAAAGATGTTTTACACTGAAGAACAAATCTTTGTAGTTAAAAATCACACATCTATCTTATTCACTTCCTTAGGTTTAAAAATCTTAGTTACCTTATTTTACTAAGGTAGCATTCACCTCTACCTTTTACAGCATTCATCTCTATCTTTTAAAAGAACAGTTCAACAAGTGTAAAAATACTGAAAGTTTTTAAATAGGGGAAATAGTATTTATTGTAATAATTACCTAAAAAAAATAATAGCTATAGTTACTTACCCTTACATTTATCTTTCAAAGAACTTAAGAACTCTTTTTCAGGAAGTTGCAGGCAATTCTCAGAAGCTATATGTTTTTTATTAAATTGGATAACTTAACCTACGTAATACATACCTAATCAACCACAGTAGTATTAAAGGATAGGTATTCCCAACAAAAGAAAATAGATTTAGCATCTGAAACAAACAAACAACACCCTACACTAATGTAAGTATAATTAAATTCTTTATACCAAAGATAAACCAATAACATTCACATAAATGGAGCTTTGTGACAATTACAAGAGCACGAATCTGAACCAATTTTCATATAAGCCAAGATACTCCTAGAAGAGCCATCACTATAACACAGTGATAGTCCTCCAAGAACACAGGAATTTCGTAGATATTAAAGAAAATATTACCAATTTAGAAATATATTTTTAAGGGGAAAAAAAAAAAGTCCAACTGAAGTCAAATCTCTAAAAGAAATATGTAGCATAATGAAAGGGGGCCTCATGATTCATGAGGCCTTGGGATCATGATCTATGGGAATGTAGTCTTTACATGTGTCCTTGAAT
>WTSP01004405.1:0-11833 GCA_025331215.1 Actenoides lindsayi | reverse complement strand
AATGACAGGTAAGTTAGGGCAGCCACTTTTGTTCTCGCAGTGCTAGTTCAAGCAATATCCATCATTCTCCTTCTGCCTAGAGACATGGATGAGGAATCAACATTATCTAATCTTAATTCTTAAATAAGATTATTAGAAATATATATTTATAATAATATAAAGCAGAGCATATCAGCAAAACCAGCATAGAAATATAAAATGATCCCATAACATGTTTTTGCTAGTGATGACTGATGACTTGGATTCATCACTTTTTAGTTACTAGACAAAGAAAGGAGGAGGAACAAGGAGGGAGATGGTATTGCAGCAATTAGAAGTCCAAGTTTATTAGTAAAGCATGTTTTTATGCAGTCTAAAACAGCATTCTATACTACAAGAAAATATGCATGTATTCAAAACAAGTGAAGAATTTCTCCTTAACATTTTTACAAATACATGAAGTACAGTAATAAACCAAAGAAAGATAATTTTATTACTGCTTTCCCTATTCAGCAGCAATGCCAAGAATGAATTCAATTTCTCACAATGGAACAGCAAATTTCTTTCATATCATAGAATGTACTCTTTAAATGACCAAGGTCAATCTTTAAACATACCTTTTCTCCTTCCAGTTGTGCTTCTACCAGACTTCAAAGCATTCAAAATAAGCAGTAATTTTATGCAGGAGTTCCTTAAATAGTGTCAGGTTCATCACCATTCACCATAAACCCGACATTTGCCAAAGTGACAGCAACTGGCCATTTGCTGGCTAAAGAAAACTCGGTCACTGCTTCTGACCTAACAGAAATGCCAGATTCAAAACCATCAGATTCAAGAATACGCATGAGTGTGTTGTTTACCAACCTGAGAGGAAAATAACTTATTGCTGTGAATCACAGAGGGAAGGAAAATAACACAGAAATGAAGATGAATGTTAAGAGCCCAGAACAAACAGAAACAATAAACAAAACTCTGACAGACAGAGAGGCAGGAATTGGATGCCAGAAAATACAAATACTGCTATAGATTCAGATGTCTTCCTCTGGTAACGACCACAAAGATTAGTGTTTGCTGCTAGCTAAATCACATGGAAAGATCTTCTACTGTCCTGTACTTCAGCCTGGATTATTAGATTGTATTGAACTATGATATGAACTATTAGGCTGCCAACACCAAATTAAGTACAGCAAAAGTTCAAATTCACTTCATATAAATATGCTAAATTAAAAGGTTTGCTCACTGGACAACGATAGTGATATGATCATGCATAATTTTACCATCCAAGATGGCATGTTTCCTTTAATTAAAAAACTGCAGATTTGATATGATTAAAGAATCAAACCAATAAAGATCAACCTTTCAGAGACAGGAAGGAAGAAACAGCTCAGCTCTGGGTCTGACAGAAGGAAACTCATCACCAACAAAATGAACTGAGGACGAGCCTGTTTCCAGCATATCAACAGAAATATATAATAAAGAAGCAGATTATAAGCATGCTTGTTCTGAATGATTCATGAAGCATAATTTCTGCTCTTGCTTGGGTAATTAGAAGGCTTTCAACTCCAGTTCAGATATCTATTTTGGGGAATTTTTCATTCTCAAACCCATTAAGCTAATGAAGTTTTTTCTTGCTTTCAAACACTGACATCAAGGAAAGAGATGTAGAAATGCAAAATATGCTTTCATCAGTCAGGAGGAGTCCAAGATTTAAAGTTCCCTAACACCAATCAAGGAGGAAGAAAAACCCAGATCACTGAAGGATGAATTTCTGAGGAAGCATCCTAAACTACACTTCCACAGTACACTTTGTCAGGAAGGAAACACATAGAAGGCAAACAGTGGACAATTTGAAAGAACATCTTGCATTATATTTTAAGAAATATCTTACATATAGTATAACACACAAAAATTGTAATGAAAGTTGATGAGCTTTCAGATGTAACATTCTCCTTCTCAGTGGAGGTTAGAAAAACATAAAGCTGATCATGTGTGTCACAGATCTGCTGATGAAAAGGCAGATTGAATGAACTAACTAAATCTCTCGGGAGAGCGAGAAAATACTTCCTCATACAACACCAGAAGGTCTGTCGTATTTGTAACTCTTCTCCAAGTTCTTGATTTTAATAAAGAAATGTTTCTGTTGTTAGAAATTGTGTAAGTATTTTTTCATAAGGTACCTTTCTAATTTCAGACTAATTTTCTTTAATTCTAAAAAACTGGCCTTAAGAACTCCCCTCACTCATTCCCTCACGCACTACTGTTACAGTAAATATTTGTATTACTAAGTAGCTCTAAAACATAATCTAAACTTTTCACAAAGGTTTTAGCTTTTGTAAAACATGCACTGCTTTATTTTGCACTGACTGCCCAGCAACTGTCAGAGCGTAGCCCTGGATTAAAAAAATGACAGAAACATTAAATATCCTATATTGTCATGAATCACTTCAGCCATTCAGTCACAGATCATTTTTTCCCTCACTTCTATAGGATTTTAGACTCCAGAAAGATTACCCCTAACAACAATTCAGGGAAAGAAAATGTCTCCATTCTCTAACCCTTTAAAATGATTGTTTACTCCATTCTAAAACAAGGTTGTCTACAAAAGCTGTTTCCTAGAGCCTTTAGCCAACTGAAATAAGGATAAAGGGGTTCCAAAATAATTTCAGTTTTAAGTTATTTCAAGTCATAGAGGCACTAAATATCATATAACCTTAACTCTTGGCTGCAGAGTACTCCTCGCTTAAAACTTTCTTCTTCAGACACTTGTGTATCTGTCGTTTGTGTCCTTCTGGCCAAGCCATGTTCATGTGATTACATTTACCTGGCATTATACTCACTCAAAACTTTTGTGGCTCCTTGTGTGGCAGCAGAAGAAACAAAGAATTTTAGGCAGTGAAGTATAATGATGAAGATTTAATGAACAGTAGAAAACTCATCGATGTATTTGTTTGACAACACTGTTCTTGACCCCTGAAAAATCACATCAGTGACAGGCATAGAGAAGGCTGCAACCTTATAGTCAGTAGTTGAGATTATTTTTAAAGTAATAATAACAAATATATTTTTCTGTTTCAAAACAATAAACAAGCAAAATATCAAACTTTCCTCCTTTCCTACTCTCCCAGAATTGCATTTCAAGACATTAACAGGATGTAGACATTCTACAATATTAATTTTCTATTTAACAAGGATAAACCAGTCTGAGCTGTTATAAAGCTGCAAAGTCTCAATGGTCTGAGGCACTTAGATGTGTATTTTTATGACTGTCTTCCCTCTGGCTCCTGGCATTTAACAGACATGAATTATGTATTGTGGCACTGTACAGAGGCAAGGAAACATTGCCTCCAGTTTACAGAAGAATTGCAGGGCACTGTGAATAAATATCCTGACTAACATTTCACATCCACATATCTGTGGCAGAACTGGGAGTTTCTGTTTGAACTATCAAGTCCCTGAACTTAATAAGAAGACTTAAACTACAAAAGCATGCATTCTCAACTCCACAGAATGTGGAACATCTATACGATAGGGTATATTTATACAACACACTTTAGTGTAGTAGGCAGACCCTGAAACTCCCTTTACACTAGCTAGACTAGCAATATGAAACCAAATTTTCATAAAGCTCAGTAGCTGTGGATATAAGCTACAAAGATGAGAGGCAGAGTAATCTGGACTGCACTGAAACTCATTCTGTCACCAAAACTATTACCAATGTCTAACTCAGCTTGTTTAAACCCAGCCAACCAGACAGGTTCTATTGCAACCTCAAATGCAGACATATTTGGGAGTTAGCATTCCATCCTGGGACACGGGAAACTGAGTTGCCACTTTCTGCTCTGCTTCACACATCTTCCTGCATCACACATCTTCCTGCAGCTTAGGAAACCACAGTCTATCCTGTGTTTCTGTTCCTCAGCTTTAAAATAAGGAAAGCACTTTTCTGCTAAGGATAGCACTTTTCTGCCTCAGAAGTTTGTTCTGAGGCAAACTATATTAAAAGATTATAAAAACTCAGGAAGCATCATGGTCATTCCAGAGATATACTAAAAATATACTTGTAGAATTTCTTTTTCCAGAAATCTCTCCAACATGTTATTCTCATTGAAAAACAGCTTAACACTGCACATTAAAGTCTTAAATTTATGGGTATTACTCTCTTGCATTCTAATGTAAATATATTCAATTAAACTTACACTGTATCTCTCTTTGTGAATAACCTCTCATTTATTTTTCATATATATAAAAAATTTATTTCTTCCCTCGAGTTACTTATTTGTAGGTTACATTGGCATATGCTAATACTTCTTAGGTAAAAAGGCTGACAAACTGCAGAAACTGCCAGCAACATTCTATGCAAAACAAACCCTCTAAAGCAAAACAAATAAATTAAAGCATGCACTACAGAAAAAAAAAACTATATAGGGTAAAATAGCTATCCTATAATAACTATAATAATTCTAATTCATAGTTCAGCCAAAGTGATATCCTTGATAAATAACTTGGAATTCCTCAGCCTGTGACCTTCCAGACGTAAGGGCTCATTTACTCATCCTCTGTAATGTTACACAGTACCGATTATGCTTTTTTTGCTTCCTATGAACTATAGGGGAATGTGTCAACCTTCTTTTCCAAACACTTCCTTTGAGACTCATTTCTCTCCTAGTGTTAACAGGCACATCTACACTACTCCTACCTGCTCAAAAAAAATTATAACCTCCACTCAGCTGTCTCCTTCACTGTGTCACTGCACTCATTACATGGTACATCTCCATCTTCTAAGACAACAGGATGCTTGTCCAAGAAAACTCCCGGAAAACAGACTGCATCTTCTTACCCTTACAATAAAGCCATCAAGGAAGAGAAAGAGATAGATATTGTAAAACAAATCCTGAAGGATGCATGTGATAGTCACAGCCAGTGAAATACGTATAGGACAAAATAAATCAGTCAATGAATAAATAAATAAAAAATAATTTAGATACTCAGGATAACAGACAAGAACCAAAGAACGCCCTTTTCAAACCTGTTCTCTTTGCACTTTACCAGGTTCCAATGGATAAAAGCTTTAATATTACACTTATAAAGCCTTTAAGGTACATCCTTAGAAATTCTCTTCATTCAAGCATTTTCTGGCAAGCAAAGCACAACAGAAAGAAGTTGATTCTGGTAGTTAGAAATTAATCCATGATAAATGTTTTTATAAAACCTGTGAGGAGTGATGATCCTTTCATTTATTGCTCTGAGGTGAATATTTCACTTTCTGCAGCAGATCCTTACATTTGGGATTATATATTTGCACAATAAATAAAGGATTGTCTTCACCTCCAGGAAATGAGGTGAAAAAAAATCCTTTGTGCTGCATACTTCATAGATTATTTTTTATTGTTAACACAGTCTTTTTCCTCACTGAGCCACGGAGTAAAACTACAGTAATTATTGCCCTTTCTGAATTATTTTTCCTACTTTATTAGATGTGGTCAAAAGAAAGAAAGAAAAAAGTTGAAGTTGCAGTACTAGTACTAGTACTTTCTACCTAGTAGAAAGATCTCTGCAGCCAGAAGAGCTCTGTAACAGGTCTGTGTGCTTGTACTGGGCAAGCTTTAAACTGCTAGCTGTAATTATTTTTGAAGTTGATGAGCACAGCAGCCAAATAAACTGATCAGATTTGCATGGCTGAGTCAGTTCACATACACTGACTATTAGTGTTTGCTTTATATTGAACCTACATAATATAATGGGGGGATTTCTAATTCTCAGAGAAGAAATGTAGAGTGGTAGGGCGATTTGGACAATGGCCAAACAATATTGATTTAAACAATGAACGTCTGCAACTTGAACATCTCTACCTTCATGGAGACAGAACTATAGTATTTATTAACTGGGAGAAAAAACAAAATAAAACAAAACCAAACCAAAATGTGCTACTGTCGTAAAAACCTGTGAGGAAGGGAACTTTAAAGAGTGCAAGTAATCTGTGGTTCAGAACTCTTCTTTCTCTAATCTGTGCTGAGAAATATGCACGTTACCCTCTAAAACTCACAATAGACTGTGGAATCTACAGCCTTGGAAATACTCAGAGCTTAATTTGAAAATCTTGAGCAACATTATCTCCACTGGCCCTTGCTCTGAGGAATGGGATTGACAGTAGGACCTCCAGAAATTCCTTCAAGACTAAATTATACTATGATTCCTCTTACTCCTTTTAAAATTACCTCTTTGTTAGGGTGTCTCCTCTTAACCACAACATTTTGATTTAAGATACTGCTTTAAAATTGGCCCTATTACTTAAGCTTTCTGTTCTTATATTTCTATTTCCGTTTCTTTTAAAGGAACAAAGTGACCAGGGCTGAAGTGTATCAAATTATCACTAGTCACTAATACAAGGAAAAAGCAATTTCTTAAAGTTAATTTAATGTGCTTCTGAATCCTGTAATTTATTTTGAGTCTGTGTTCTCTCTTCCTTTCCAGGCACACTGCCAAAGAAGTTAAAGAGGATTTTTCTGGCTAGATTTCCAAGATTCCTCCCAGTTGTTGTTTGGTTGGGTTTTGTTTGTTTGTTTTTTGAAGCCTACAGACATAGGTGGCTTCATGGCACAGAGCCAATCTGCAGTCATTAGTAAGGATTAAGTCATGTGAAGCTGGTATTAAAGAGAGAAAGCAAACACCTCGTACTGTGGCAAAGTATACCTTGAGAAAGAGGAGGTAGACAGCTGTTCTTCTAGGGCAGATACAGGGAGGAACATTTCCTGAGAAATACATGGTTGGTTTTTCAAGAGTGATCTTATACAGAGAGCTCCTTAAACATTTCAGGTCTCTGCCTGAATTCTTTACCTTCATGGCTGCAACTTGTACTAGACAAAATACAGAAGGATACAAATTTTAGACAATTTTTAAAGAATGGGCAGACTGGGATCTGTAGACAGGGCATTATGTAATAAAATAATTTACAACACTATCGACTATGTAGAGCAATAAGAACTGGATATAATTATGGATTTTATACTCCTTTTTAGTCACCTATGTAGTAAATGGACCACCCTGATACTCCACTGATTGCTTTTTAATAACTCAGTTTTGGTGAAGAACACAAAGGCAATGCAAAGTGTAATTGAACAGATAAAACAGGAGGAACGCTTCAACCTCTTCTCTGTCTCCTAACATCCTTCCTCCCTCCAAAAAAAGTAATCAGGCACATTAAAGACTAAAAACTTCATGTTTTCCTGAACCAGCTGGCACCTTCACCAGTGAAACATGGGGCTCTGTCTTAACTCCCATCCACGAACAAGAAGTGGCAGCTCCAGCTTGGTCCCTGTGGCACTACCGAGGGCACATGGGCTGCGGAGCCAAGGTTGCATGTCCCCAGAGGGTCCCTAACAGAGGATCCCGAGCTCGGGCATCAACAGCTGCCCGCTCACTCTTAAGTGGAAAGCAGGCACAGATGGACACACCATCCAAGCAAGAGCACCACTGAAATGACACAATCATAGAATGGCTTGAATTGGAAGGGACCTTAACGACCATCTAGTTCCAGCCCTTCTACCATGGGCAGGGATACCTCCCACTTGACCAGGTTGCTCAGAGCCATATCCAGCCTGGGCTTACTTTGAGTGATGAGGCATCCGCAACTTTTCTGGACAACCTGTTCCAGTGTCTCACCACCCTCATAGTAAAGAACTTCTTCCTAATGTCTAATCTAAATCTACCCTGCTCTAGTTTAAAACCATTTCCCCTTGTCCTATCACCATATACCCTTACAAAAAGTCCCTCTCCAGCTTTCCTGTAGGCCCCTTTCAGGTACTGGAAGGCCATTATAAGATCTTCCCAGAGTGTCCTCCCGGCTGAACGGACTCAACTCCCTCAGCCTGTCCTCATAGGGAAGGTGCTGTATCCCTCTGATCATCTTTGTGGCCCTCCTCTGGACCCTCTCTAGTAGATCCAGATTGTGGGGGCTCCAGAGCTGAATGCAGTACTCCAGGTGGGGTCTCACAAGAACAGAGCAGAGGGGCAGAATCACCTCCTTTGACCTGCTGGCCAAGCATCTTTTGATGCAGCCCAAAATTTGGTTGGCTTTTTGGGTTGCCAGAACACATTGCCAGCTCATGTTAAGTGCTTCATAAACCAGCATCCCCAAGTCCTTTTCTGCAGGGCTGCTCTCAATCTGTGCACCACCCAGCCTGTATTTGTGCTTGGGATTGTCCCACCCCACGTACAGGACTTTGCACTTGACCTTGTTGAATTTCATGAGGTTGGCATAGGCACATCTCTCCAGCATGTCAAGGCCCCTCTGGATGGATCCCTTCCCTCCAGAGTGTCAACTGCTCCACACAGTTTGGTGTCATCAGCAAAACTGCTGAGGGTGCACTCAATGCCCCTGTCCGTGTCACCAGCTAAGATGTTAAACAGCACTGGTCCCAGTACCAGTCCCTGAGGGACTCCACTTGTCACAGGTCTCCACTTGGACATTGAGCCACTGATTGCAACTCTTTGAGAGCAGCCATCTAGCCAATTACTTATCCACCGAGGGGTCCCTTCATCAAATCTATGTCCTTCCAATTTAGAGACCAGGATTTTGTGTGGGACAGTGTTGAATATTTTGCACAAGTCCAGGAAGATGATGTCAGTTGCTCTTCCCTTATCCACTGATGCCGTGATCCACTTTTCTTTTTCCTTTTTTTGGGTTTGTTTTTTTTTGGGGGGGGGGGGACCAGGATTTGGGGTTTTTTTTTTTGTTTTCAGGTAGACTAGAATAAGGTTAAAGAATATATGCTCCTTTTCAAGGGCATATGTAGTAACATAGTATTCTTAAATACTTAACCAAACTTAACTAGGCTGCCCAGAGACGCTGTAGAGTTTCTTTCTCTGGGATATTCAAAACCTGCCCAGACGCATTCCTGTGCAATCTCTTCTTGTTGACCCTGCTTTGGCAGGGGGCTGGAATAGATGTTCTCCATAGGTCCCTTCCAACCCCTACCATTCTGTGATTCTGCAATTCAAAAAAAAATTAATTAAAATAATAATTTCCCAAAATTTTTATTAATAAATGATCACTTTAAAAAGTGGACTGTCAGTAGCATCTGTATTTGTCAAATGCTATTCTTTCAGTGCTTGATATTGATTAGCATTCCATTTGAACAAGGAGATAATGAAGTAGATTATTTTTTTCTGCAATGCACCTGACACAATCAGAAGAGCTGACACAGATTATTTTCCTACTTTATAGTTTGTCTGCCCACCTATTTTCTTTTCTTTGGAGGCAACAGGGGAGAATGGACAGGAATTAAATTAAAACATTCTAGAAAATAACTGACAACAGTAATAAGGTGCATTTAAATTCTACACAAGATACAGGAGGGATGAACAGTATAAAGCAAAAATCAGATGCCTCATCCTTTGCTAATGACGAAAATATAGAGTCAAAGGTAGTTAAATGATTTTCTAAAGTTTGCTCTTCAGTATAAATGCTAATATAGGAAGACAGATGCTTCATCAAAATAACATCTCTTTCACTTTAGAGCTAATTTATTTCTGACTGTATGCACACACAAAATCTCACTTTGCGTGTTCATGTATTGAAGATGCCAGAATAAGTATGTAAGTAATTGTGATGGTTAATTTATTCACAAAACAAAAAGAAGAAAACAACCATATGGATTTCTGCAGCTGAAAAGCACCTGGGGCTGGATGGCGAGGAGAACCCTTAGTAAGATGCAGGACCACACAGCCTCCAAGAGGCTCAGGCTATGAACCCTTCTTTTATGTTACTATTTATGTAGTTACTGCGCAGCCAAGTGCTATTACGTGGCCAGACATTCCTGGCTTCCCAAAACACTTGTGTACTCAGACAGCTGCAGAGTAAAATAACCTGCTTTGGCACCTGTAATGAAAGCCCACCATATTTTGAGTCCCACTGGCCCACGCAGCAGGGCCATACAAGTGAGGTCAGCTCAGCAGGACCCTTGCAGGGACACCAGTACACCCAGAGAAGCAAACAAAGGATACTGGTGTGTGGTTTAAAACAGGAATATGGCATATTGACACTGAAAAGGATTAAAAGACATCACAGTCAGTAAAACACCCAAGGAAATGTTTCATCTAGTTGCATCTCTAAGCCTTCTTAATTTCATCTGAACTCTGGGCTTTGTTGACCTAAGGCCTGTGGCAGAGGAGAGACTTTTTGCAAATTAGTACAGCTCATTTACTGCCAAACACAAGAAGTGTTTGGGAAAGGGAGAAGAACCCCTGATTCCCAGCACACATTTAGACACACACAAACGCTGAGACATATATGCTTTTTTTTTTTTTTTGATAACTAGTTGTAGAAAATGCTGAGGAATGTTGCTTTTGCAAGCTGTAGAATAAGTATAATCATCTTTATATTAACTTGAGGAATAAAAGACTTAAGCTGCCCCATCAAGAATCAATTTACGAAAAACTAGAAGCCTTAAGTGGCCTTACTGGAAACTGAGGCCTGAAGCTCAGTCTTATGGTGAAAGGCAGATAAAGGACAGAAGTGCCCAACTGCCAATCAAGATGTGTTAATAGAGAAAGGGGCAACAGTTCAGGGCTATTTAAGATGGACAACAGTAACTTAGAAAGATACTGCATTGTGCTCAGTAAGCTCAGGAATATTAGTTTCTCCCAGGGGAAGCAGGAACCTGCCAGACAGGCAATCACAAACTATTATGGACTCTTATGAAGAAGGCGCCTCTGTTAAGCCTGTAAACCTTGGAAGTACCGAATTCATAGGGGAACAAGGGAGGGACTTCTGCGGAGGGGAATAGGGGATAAAATGCTGACAACTCTGCCCAGAGCCGTGCCTGCTTTGTTAGGACACCCGCTCCTGCAAGAACGTATCATAAATTGCTGCTTCACTAGTACGTCTACTGTGAGTCCTTTCTTAGGACCTTTGCATTTCTAACAGCCTGGGGGCTCGCCCGGGAGTGATGTCATTGCCCTGAGGGGCTCCTGCTGCTGAAGGATGGGGAGACAGGTCCGGCTGAGTCCAACAGTCTCGTGTGTCATCGACAGGGGTTCTGGCAGTGGACTGACCAAATCCCAAGACCAATTTGAAAGGTAGACCTAGTGAACCAGAAGGGAGGAAAGTAGGCACTGGTATCACGACCAGGCAACTCTGTGCAGGGACCAAGAGAAGAAAATACGAGGTTAAGTATTGTCTTGGTGGTCGGGGCGTTCGGGGAGACGTGTGTGTGCGTGTGTGTGTGTGTGTGTGTGTGTGTGTGTGAAAGAGACAGACAATTAAGTTCGAAGTGAGTGCAGAGCCTGGATCCGTGGCTCTGTCTTTCCGTGAGGAGAGCGGCTGGAGAAGGGCAAAGCAAAAGGTGAATTTGTTGTTAAAAAGTCTCCGAGGGAGAATGGGCAATAAGGATAGCCGGCTTAAAACGAAAACGGGGGCAGAGAGAGGAGCTCCAGGAACATTCCTCCAGACAGTCCCTTAGGGAGGATGTTGGCAAATTGGAAAGGCGTCTTGTACTAGGAATAAGGATAAGAAAAAGATGATGCAGTACTGTTGTTTTACTTGGACCAAGGAAAATATTAAACCCACGTCTGTCTTTTGGCCGAAATATGGGGCAGATGAAAATTGGATATGTCAGACCTTAAATTTGTATGTTAATAAGAAAAAGCCACTTTCTTGAGAAGAATCAGACTATGCCTCCTGCTGGAAAGGGGGTTCTGTTACCCAGTTGTTTCCACTAAGAACAACTGAGAGATATTCTAAAGAAAAGACTGAGGATTCCAAAATGTGGGATCCCTTGGAATGTTTACCCCCTCCCTATAAGTCACTCCCTGCAGAACCTAACTCTCCCCTGCAGAAACCCAAGGCAGGATCCTT